>JASEVX010000015.1:8449512-8705414 GCA_031761405.1 Serripes groenlandicus
AGCCTGGGGTCGAGTAGTTACAAGGATCAAAGATGGGTCACTGTATGACTAATTGTCATTGTTTATGTATAGCGGATCATCGTCATTGAAAAAAAGACGGAAGTTCCTTCACAAATCAAAGAGGGTCGTCGAGTAGCATATCCTTTTTAGTTCTTTTCCCGCTATATACCACATTTACAGCACACGCCTTTAACCCTTTCCCTCATACGACAATTCTGTAGCAGACGACTTTGAACGGATTTTGTCAAAACATAGAAAATCTCCACAATTGAATGGATAACCTATGACAAAAGTGGAAAATATTGTGGCAAAAAGGAGAAATTGCCACGTTCTGTGCAATTTCTTCTTTTGTCACTATGTTTTCAAAAGGCTGTCTGCTGCAGAGGCGTCAGAAAGCGTC
The DNA here is from genome assembly GCA_031761405.1 of Serripes groenlandicus. Taxonomy (NCBI): domain Eukaryota; kingdom Metazoa; phylum Mollusca; class Bivalvia; order Cardiida; family Cardiidae; genus Serripes; species Serripes groenlandicus. The sequence continues at coordinate 8,449,913 of JASEVX010000015.1, forward strand.
TATATGAGGGAAAGGGTTAAGAATATCTAGACACACTCTGGGAACAGATGCACGATCAGTTATTGAAACTGTTGATACATTGTGGCAAGAGGAGAAACACTTTACATGTATGTATGTTTGTATTATCAGGGAAATAAACAGTGTGTTAGGCCAACCCGGATTAACCCCTGTACTTGTTTAGTTTAAACTTATTTATTTTACATCGATTGCGAAACAAGCCTTGGGCTTAGATTAATCACTCTCGATGTCTGCTTCCTGGAGACTTAACCAGTACTCGCGCCGTTTGTGTGGAAAAATCCCAAAGTCAGGACCCGCTCATCACGGGACTCGAACCAGGGACCTTTGATACGAGAGGCCGACGCTCTACCTCTGCACCACTGTCTTCCCTGTACTTGGTAATGGCTAAAAACGACTAATTTAACATTATCACAATTACAACAAATCTACAGCAGACGACTTTGAAAATTATTTATTTCAAAATACGGAACCTGTCGTTAAATCAAGTTATTGGATGAAGTTGAAAACATTTTGACAAAATGCGAAATTGCTCATGTCACAATGTTTTCAAAAGTCGTCTGTTGCAGCGGCGTCGGAAAGTGTCTGTATTGAGCTTATTCTTTTACTTATCAACAGGAATCAAAACAATAGAACAAGACCAGAATGTACCCTTGTGCGGCCTTTTAATCCTTTCTCATTTGCAGCCGAATTTTGATGCATCTGCAGAATACGGCTTTCGTAAAATGGTGGGGAAATGATGAAATTGTTCATTATGATGAATTTCTTGAGATTTGCTTCAAGTGGGAAAAGTGTTTAACCATTTCCCACATATATACGATTTCTGACGCTTCTGCAGCAGACACATTTTGAAAACATTGTTGCAATGCAAAAAATTATCCTTTTGACACAATATTTCAACTTATTTTCTGTAATTCTATCTTCATTTAAAGATATCTTCCGTGGTTTTCTATTTATATTTTCAAAGTCGTCTGCTGCAGATGTGTTAAAGGTGTGGGGAAGGGCTAAAACAAATTGTAAGACTTCAGCAGGTTGAAGGTTTACCCTTTCCCACATGCAGCAATTCTGCGGTAAACGACATTGAAAAAAAACACCAAGACAAAACTACGGAATACATGTCGAGGGCTTGGCGTGAAACAGTTGTATCTAAAATTGGTATTTTTTTACCAAGGTTAATCACATCGCCATAAACTCTTTATAAGCGTTAAATCACTTTTCTTGGTAAACAATGTAAATTTAGTTTACAAAAGGGTCAAAATTGCCCCTAAACCAGGGTTTTCAAAATAGGTTTTAAGTTACAACCGTTTCACGCCAAGCCCTCGATGTGTGTGTATCTCTTTAAATAAATGAATGAATGAATGAGTGCATTTAAAAGAGTCGAGCTCATTGTCAATACAATACAATACAATATTTTTATTTCGATGCTGAGTATGTACATGATACATAAATGACAGCTCTGCAATATATTATACAACGTGATCAGAGGGCAACAAAAGGCGTAATAATTAAATCAATATGAGAGAGAAATTGTGAATAAGAGAAAAAGAATAAAGTATATAGAGAAAAAAGAATAAAAAAAAAAGAAGGTACAGAATGGAGGATAGAAGAATGGGTTTTTTTTACTTTAAATATGTTTGTTAAGCATGTTTATTTGAAAGCTCAATAAGTCACATTTTGACTCAACGTTTGTGAAAAACCCGTTCGTTTCAGACGCCTCAGCATCTTGACAGGGATCTTACAAAAGTACATGTACTTTAATCCTATTATGTATCATGATACACTGTGGTCTATCCGCTGAGGAAAGTTTGAGTCCGAAATGAGTGTATATTGACTCACGACTTTCAGTTTAGTAATTACCATGTTAAGTATGCCATTCAGCGTTCAGCATAAGGTGAGTTTTGGGTGTCCGTTAGTACATGGATCATTGAGAAAGTCACGTACGTTTCTTACACGAATGGTAAAACTGTAATAGTATTACATCGGACACTCATTAACCCTTCCCCTCATACGACAATTCTGCAGCAGACGACTTTTAACATATTTTGTCAAAAGATGGGAAATCTCTATAATTGAATGGATAACCTATGACTAAAAGTGGACAACATTGTGGCAAAAGGAGAAATTTCTCCTTTTGTCACTATGTTTTCAAATAGCCGTCTGCTGCAGAGGCGTCAGAAAGCGTCTATATGACGTTGCATGTGGGAAGTATTTGAACCAGACATTTGACAAAATAAAGAAACCCATTTAAGCACGAAAGAGTTTATTTATGTTTATATTTATCAAGTAAATTGACCTAATAAAGTCTTTAATCCATTTAGTAAAGTGACTTGTTCAAAACGGTCCACCAACAAGCGTCAGACTACATAAACTATTGCATTTTTTCACAACTACATCATGTGCTTTGGTAAAGTTATAGTGTATTTTGGGCCGGAAGCCTTGTATAACTGAATAAACTATTCGTATTTATACTTGTATTTTCTTCTCTACATCTTTTTCTTTTGTTTATTTTTTCGCCGCTTTCAACAGTATTTCAGTTATATCACGGCGACAGTTCACTTATTCATGATCTCTGGGTAAACAAACCAGTACTAGGCTAGAAAATGTGCCTTGCCCAAGGGCACTCCACTCTATGACCGTAGTGCCGCGACTGGGGATCGAGCCCGGGACACCCGGTTTCTAAATCCCCGACGCTAACCACTCGACCACAGCGGATTCCTATTTTCTTTTGTATTATTACAAACATGTATACAATGTGTTTAACGCCGCTTTAATTAAATGTTTTCGGTTATATCATGGTTGGTAACCAGTACTTCCGGTCCATTTATCCTGACACCATCGAGTCAGTCGTAATGCTAATCCCACTTTCCGGGGCGTCATGGAAGGCAGCCATTTTTAACCATTTTGAAAATAACTTTGGTATGATACGACCGGGAATCGTATACGCGACCTGCGGCACCCATATGCGGATGCTCTACCACTACACCACAGAGATGACAAATGATATGATATATATCACTACACCACAGAGATGACCAATGATATGATATATACCACTACACCACAGAGATGACCAATGCTATGATATATACCACTACACCACAGAGATGACCAATGATATGATATATACCACTACACTACAGAGGCGATCAATGAAATGATATCTACCACTACACCACAGAGGCGATCAATGATATGATATATACCACTACACTACAGAGGTGATTAATGATATGATATATACCACTACACTACAGAGGCGATCAATGAAATGATATCTACCACTACACCACAGAGGCGATCAATGATATGATATATAACACTATACTACAGAGGCGATCAATGATATGATATATACCACTACACCACAGAGGCGATCAATGATATGATATATACCACTACACCACAGAGGGGATCAATTATATGATATATACCACTACACCACAGATGCGATCAATGATATGATATATACCACTTACACCACAGAGGTGATCAATGATATGATATATATACCACTACACCACAGAGGCGATCAATGAAATGATATATACCACTACACTACAAAGGCGATCAATGATATGATATATACCACTACACTACAAAGGCGATCAATGATATGATATATACCACTACACTACAGAGGCGATCAATGATATGATATATACCACTACACCACATATGTGACCAATGATATGATATATACCACTACACCACAGAGGCGATCAATGAAATGATATATACCACTACACTACAAAGGCGATCAATGATATGATATATACCACTACACTACAGAGGCGATCAATGATATGATATATACCACTACACTACAGAGGCGATCAATGATATGATATATACCACTACACCACATAGGTGACCAATGATATGATATATACCACTACACCACAGAGGTGATCAATGATATGATATATACCACTAAACCACAGAGGCAATCAATGATATGATATATACCACTACACCACAGAGGCGATCAATGATATGATATATACCACTACACCACAGAGGTGATCAATGATATGATATATATTACTACACTACAGAGGCGAGCAATGATATGATATCTATCACTACACTAAAGATGTGATCAATGATATGATATATACCACTACACTACAGATGTGATCAATGATATGATATATACCACTACACCACAGAGGCAATCAATGATATGATATATACCACTACACTACAGAGGCGATCAATGAAATGATATATACCACTACACTACAGAGGTGATCAATGATATGATATATACCACTACACCACATAGGTGATCAATGATATGATATATACCACTACACCACATAGGCGATCAATGATATGATATATACCACTACACTAAATATGTGATCAATGATATGATGTATACCACTACACTACAGAGGTGATCAATGATATGATATATACCACTACACCACAGAGGTGATCAATGATATGATATATACCACTACACTACATATGCGATCAATGATATGATATATACCTCTACACTACAGAGGCGATCAATGATATGATATCTACCACTACACCACATAGGTGACCAATGATATGATATATACCACTACACTACAGATGTGATCAATGATATGATATATACCACTACACCACAGAGGCAATCAATGATATGATATCTACCACTACACTACAGATGCGATCAATGATATGATATATACCACTATACTACAGAGGCGATCAATGAAATGATATATACCACTACACCACAGAGGCGATCAATGATATGATGTATACCACTATACTACAGATGCGATCAATAATATGATATATACCACTATACTACAGAGGCGATCAATGAAATGATATATACCACTACACCACAGAGGCGATCAATGATATGATGTATAGCACTATACTACAGATGCGATCAATAATATGATATATACCACTACACCACAGAGGCGATCAATGAAATGATATATACCACTATACCACAGAGGCGATCAATGATATGATATATACCACTACACCACAGAGGCGATCAATGATATGATATATACCACTACACCACAGAGGCGATCAATGCTATGATATATACCACTACACTACAGAGGTGATCAATGATATGATATATACCACTACACCACAGAGGCGATCAATGATATGATATATACCACTACACCACAGAGGTGATCAATGATATGATATATATCACTACACCACAGAGACGATCAATGATATGATATCTACCACTACACCACAGAGCCGATCAATGATATGATATATACCACTACACCACAGAGGCGATCAATGATATGATATATACCACTACACCACAGAGGCGATCAATGATATGATATATACCACTACACCACAGAGGTGATCAATGATATGATATATACCACTACACCACAGAGGCGATCAATGATATGATATCTACCACTACACCACAGAGGCGATCAATGATATGATATATACCACTACAACACAGAGGTGACCAATGATATGATATGTACCACTACAACACAGAGGCGATCAATGATATGATATATACCACTATACTACAGAGGCGATCAATGAAATGATATATACCTCTACACCACAGAGGCGATCAATGATATGATATCTACCACTACAACAAAGAGGCGATCAATGATATGATATATACCACTACAACACAGAGGTGATCAATGATATCTACCAGCACGGATTAAATATACTGGTCAGTCAGTCAGTCGGTGTACTTACTTTCTTAAGAAAAAGCTGAACTCGTTTAGACGTTTTTCTTTGATCACATTTCTTTAACCCTTTCCCACATACAACAAATTTGCAGCAGACGACTTTAACCCTTTTCCTCATACGACAGTTCTTTAGCAGACGACTTTGAACATATTTTGTAAAAAAAATAGATAATCTCTATACTTGAATGGTTAACCTGTGACTAAAAGTGGAAAACATTGTGGCAAAAGGAGAAATTGCTCGTTTTGAGCAATTTCTTCTTTTGTCACTATGTTTTCAAAAAGCCGCCTGCTGCAGAGGAGTCAGAAAGTGTCTATATGAGGGAAAGGGCTAAAAAAACAAAACGGAGACTCTCCAAAAATGAGAGAGAAAAATATTCAATTAAGTTGAAAACAATTGTGGAAAAAGTCGTCTGATGCAATAGCGTCAGAAAGCGTATGCATGTGGGTATGGGTATACTCAATCGGTTGTTAAAAGGCTTCAAAAGTAGATCGTAAACATCTGGAGTAGAGAGGCGTAATTGACAACATATGGTCGTAGCTTGTTTAACAGTTTGTAAAAGCGGACATTTACCCTTTTTCCGCTTTCTGAATCATTCGAACTTATCTGATGTAGACGGTATAAGTCTTGATTAAGCCTTTCCTACTTGCAGAGGCGTTTCGTCGCACTTGAAACACATGTTATAAGACAAGATTAACCCTTTTCTATTTGATGACACATTTCGATGTATCTGAAATAAATGTTAGATGAACACTTTCCTACTTGCAGGCCCATTTCGACGCACTTGAAACACATGCTATAAGACAAGATTAAACCTTTGATGACACATTTCGACGCATCTGAAATAAATGTTAAATGAACCCTTCCTTCTTTTAAAATAAATAAGATAGTAATAAGACTAAACTAAACATTTCCTGCTTGCAAACGCATTTCGACGCAATCTATAATAAATGTTATAAGACTAAATTAACCCTTCCCTACATTTAGACGCATTTTAACAAATGCTATAAGACTAGATTAACCATGTCTTATATCAAGATGCATTTCGACGCATCTTAAATAAACGTTATAAGACTAAATTTACCATTCCCTTCATTTAGACGCATTTAGACGCATTTTAAACAAATGTTATAAGACTAGATTTACCCTTTCCTACTTGCAGACTAAACTAAACATTTTCTGCTTGCAAACGCATTTCGTCGCATCTGAAATAAATGTTAAAAGACTAAGTTAACCCTTTCCTGCATTTCGACGCATCTGAAACAAATGTTTTAAGACTGAATTAACATTTTCATACTTGCAGACGCATTTTGTCGCATCTGAAACAAATGTAATAACACTAGATTAAATCTTTCTTACATCAAGACGCATTTCGTCGCTTCTGAAACAAATGTTAGAAGACTAGATTTAACCTTTACTACTTGTAGAAGCATACGAAACAAATGTTATAAGACTAAATTAACCCTATCCTACATTAACCCTTTCTCTCATACGACAATTCTGCAGCAGACGACTTTGAACGCATTTTGTCAAAACATAGAAAATCTCCATAATTGAATGGATAACCTTTGACAAAAAGTGGAAAACATTGTGGCAAAAGGAGAAATTGCACGTTTTGTGCAATTTCTTCTTTTGTCACTATGTTTTCAATAAGCCGTCTGCTGCAGAGGCGTCAGAAAGCGTCTATATCGGGGAAAGGGTTAAGATGCATTTCGACGCATCGTAAACAAATAGTATAAGACCTAAACAAAAATAAAAATCCTACATCAAGAGACATACACATACAAAAACATATGGCATTTTATGAAATTGTGACAAAAGAAGATATTGCATATAATGATCAATTTCTCCTTTTGTCACAATATTTCCATCTCGATGCAATTAGTATGACGGCGCACAAGCTAATCGAGAAATGCACCTACCAATAGGACTACGTCAGTCCTTGATTCATATCATAGCAATTAATGTTTCATATTATATCTCGATTTGTGCCTTTACACAACGTAGATAAATAAGGTATCAATTATTTGATCAAAATCTTTTTATCATTTCGAATACAGAATAACAACCAAGATAAAACATACGTTACGTAAGATGTAATTCAGAAACAGACTTTTGACTGCAGTACAACAATTTCGATGCTTATATTTCAGACGTAACTTGCAAGATATTTTCAATGTTGACTGTTGCATGTTTGTTGTTTGTTGTATATGGAAACTGAAAAATGAACCGTTCCGCGAGAAAACCAACATTATGGCCTCTGCGTAATGTATCGATCCAGATCAGCCTGCGCAATTCGCGCAGACTGTTCCGGGCCGACACATATCGTCTCAGGGGAATAGAGGTACATATTTCAACGATTCTTGAAACAGAAAATCCACAGGAGACGAAAATTGTCTATCCGGGTAAGCCTGCGCGGCATGCTAAGGCTGATCCAGGAAGCTACTTTACGCAGAGTCTACATTGTTGGTTTTCTCGCGGAACGGCTCAAATATCTAAATACTCACCCATGCTACAGAAGGCAAGCGTCTACTGATTTACTAACTTAAAATATTTTTTAAAAAAGTGACTTATTGGTGGACAGGGCGGGTTCAGATCATGTCATCTGGTTGCTCTGTGTGATCTGGATTTTACTCTGGCCGAAAAAGCTTTATGGCGCTGCTTTTCCCGGAACATCCATACTTGATGACGATTTCATCTTTTACGACAATGTTTGTCGTCAAGAGTTGACTGGTATTGATGCGTCTACGTCTGTAGAAAAGAGGTTTAACCCATTTCCACATACAGACGCTGTCTGACGCCTCTGCAGCGACAGACTACTTCTGAAAACATTGTGACAAAAGGAGAAAACTTTCTCCTTTTGTCACATTTGTTCAACTCTATACACTAAATATACTTTCATTTATAGAAATGTTCCAAGGTGTTAACCCTTTCCCACCTGCAGACGCACTCCGACGCAATAGCAGCAGACGACTTTTTGAAAACATTGTGGCCAAAGGTGAAATTGCTCATGATGAGCAATTTCTCCTTTAGCCACAATGTTTTCAACTTTATTTACTAATTAAGCTATCATTTATGGAGATTTTTCAAGGTTTTGTTACTATGTTTTCAAAGTCGTCTGCTGCAGATGTGTTGTATGTGGGAAAGTGTTAACTGTACATTTTTTCAAGTCGTCTGCTTCAGATTCTCTCTATGTGGGAGAGGGTTAGGGCACCAGGGGTTGTTGATTATCGTTAGGAAAATAATCGAGCAGACGGAGCTTATTCGTGACCGTGTTGACGACCGTCTCCGTGGTGTAGTGTATACAGCGCCCGCCTCCATACCGGGAGACCAAGGTTCGCTCCCCGGTCAGGTCATACAAACGACTTTATAAATTATTAACCGTCTCGGTGGTGTAGTTGTAGAGCATCCGCCTTGATTGGGAGGGGGGGGGGGGAGAGATCGTGGGTTCGATTCCCAGCCGGGTCATACCAAAGACTTAAAACATGGAAGTAATGGCTGCGGGTTGTGGGGTTAACATAGGATAAATGGACCAGTAGTACTGGTAACTTAAACAAGGAAAGCCGTGATATAAATTACCCAGGAAACGCCGGGATATAACTGAAAAAATTGTTAAAACGTCGTCAAACAGCAAACAATCAATCTTTCAATTATAAATTATCCCTTTCCCTCATACGACAATTCTGCAGCAGACGATTTTGAACATATTTCGTCAACAAATCTCTATAATTGAATGGATAAACTATGACTACAAGTGGAAAACATTGTGGCAAAAGGAGTAATTGCAACATTGTAGCAAAAGGAGTAATTGCTCGTTTGGAGCAATTTCTTCTTTTGTCACTATGTTTTTAAAAAGCCGTCTGCTGCAGAGGCGTCTATATGAGGAAAAGATAATTAGTGTAGTTGCTTCACTCCTTTGTGGTATCTGGATGGGCTTACCAGTGGTTTTTGGTAATAAACCCAGGAAGCGCCGTGATATGACTGTAGAATAGTGTTAACCCTTTCCCTCATATAGACGCTTTCTGACGCCTCTGCAGCAGACGGCTTTTTGAAAACATAGTGACAAAAGAAGAAATTGCACAAAACGTGCAATTTCTCCTTTTTGCCACAATGTTTTCCACTTTTAGTCATAGGTTATCCATTCAATTATGAGATTTTCTACTTTTTTACAAAATATGTTCAAATTTAAAGTCGTCTGCTGCAGAGTTGTCGTATGCGGGAAAGGGTTAAACGCTGCAAAGAACACAATTCTCGAACAATCAAAACAAACTCTGGTTGTTTACAATTGTCACTTATATCGTTATTACCACTAACTACTAACTACATACTAACCAACATCCCGGATCACCAATTCACTGTAAGTTCATGAGTAAGTGTATGAAAGAAACTACGCAAAACAATCGTAACTACATCTCGCAGGAATATATCTCTAACACCGTTTAGCATTCCGAGATATGTGTGTTAAGTGTTGCATCCCGGATGTGTATATTAACATCATCCCTTCAACCTTTGCGACATTCCTTTATTTGGTAGGTTGAAAAATACAATAAGGTTTTCCCCCTTGGTTTTTTGGAAGCGGGCCACTGCTACCATTGTTACAGGTCAAACATCAAGTAAATACGTCCTAAGTACATGACTCAGCATACCAACTCTACCAAAAATCAGTTCACCAAAAGTATAGTGCAGCAAAACTCCAACTGAATTACTTATGCAATCATAAGAAAAAGTCAAATAAGACAAAACACACACACAGTTATTCTGGTTTTTTCGTCTGAAACTCTTCTGAAAAATATAATTGTTCTTCAAAATGTTTACTGAATTAGAACCTAAGTGCCAAACAGTTTGAAATCTCAGATCAGGACCTACGTTTTGTGAGGTCTGCTTGGGTCAAGACAGTTTGGATACGACATCATCGATGGGCAATATCCGCACCTAGCAAATAAAGAGTTAACACTTTCCCTCATATAGACGTTTTCTGACGCCTCTGCAGCAGACGGCTTTTTGAAAACATAGTGACAAATGAAGAAATTGCTCAAAACGAGCAATTTCTCCTTTTGCCACAATGTTTTCCACTTTTAGTCATAGGTTTGTTATCCATTCAGTTATAGAGATTTTCCATTTTTTGTTACAAAATATGTTCAAAGTCGTCTGCTGCAGAATTGCCGTATGAGGGAAAGGGTTAAACTTAACACTTGAACACTTCGTATGAAGTTATTATACGCTGAAACATTACGATGACTGCATTTCGGTTCTGAATCATGCTGGGAAAGGATTTTTCTACGAATTCGTTAACCGTTCCTTGAAATGCTTCTTTTCATCTTTCCAAAAAATGATATTACAATGGGGAGAAATTAATTTAATTTCGAAGAAATATTAAATTAATGAACCCCGCTGCCCTGAGCACGCTGTATAAGGGAAGCAATTTCTACCATTTCCCATGAGAAAACCAACCGTGTGAACTCTGCGTAATGTATCGACCCAGATCAGCCTGCACAGGCTAATCCAGGCCGACACATTCCGTCTCAGCGGGATAGAGTTAAAAAGTAATGATTCCTGAAACCGAAAACCCACAGCAGTCGAAAAAGTGTCTGTCCCGGTTAGCCTGCGCGGCATGCTAAGGCTGATCCGGTTTATACATTACGCCGAGTCCACCATGTTGGTTTTCTCGCGGAACGGCTCATATGGTAAAGGTGAACACGTTCAACATACGCTGCGATTGTTCGAGCCCGACCATGCATAAAAGTTCGATTGTGTGAACCGTGTAGAAACATATCACCCTTGGGTTTTTATATTGAGCCCTAGCGATGTATTAATAGCGAACAATGTCTTATTGAAAGTCATACAAGAACGATCATTCCAAAGAAGAGAAGAAGCAGCAAGAAGGTTTAATGTCATTTTCTACAATTCTAGTTGCCCTATTGCACAATTTTCATGCAGAGAGGGTACAACCATAACAGGAAAATTTTACTACAAAATTACTTTCATCTGTCCAAAGATTATATCAAAAGAAACGACCCAGGTAAAAGTTTGAAAGGCATACACCTTATTCGTGACAATGCATGAGCCCACTAGCACAATTGTACAATTAGTCTTGGAACTCCTTACAAAACACTCTTACAATCAGCGCCCAGGTAAAGGTTTGAAAGGCATACAGCTTATTCGTGACAATGCATGAGGCCACTAGCACAATTGTACAATCAGCGCCCAGGTAAAGGTTTGAAAGGCATACAGCTTCTTCGTGACAATGCATGAGGCCACTAGTACAATTGAACAATCAGCGCCCAGGTAAAGGTTTGAAAGTCATACAGCTTCTTCGTGACAATGCATGAGCCCACAAGTACAATTGTACAATCAGCGCCCAGGTAAAGGTTTAAAAGGCATACAGCTTCTTCGTGACAATGCATGAGGCCACTAGTACAATTGAACAATCAGCGCCCAGGTAAAGGTTTGAAAGTCATACAGCTTCTTCGTGACAATGCATGAGCCCACAAGTACAATTGTACAATCAGCGCCCAAGTAAAGGTTTGAAAGGCATACAGCTTCGAAAGTCATACAGCTTCTTCGTGACAATGCATGAGCCCACAAGTACAATTGTACAATCAGCGCCCAGGTAAAGGTTTAAAAGGCATACAACTTCTTTGTGACAATGCATGAGGCCACTAATACAATTGAACAATCAGCGCCCAGGTAAAGGTTTGAAAGTCATACAGCTTCTTCGTGACAATGCATGCGCCCACAAGTACAATTGTACAATCAGCGCCCAGGTAAAGGTTTAAAAGGCATACAGCTTCTTCGTGACAATGCATGAGGCCACTAGTACAATTGAACAATCAGCGCCCAGGTCAAGGTTTGAAAGTCATACAGCTTCTTCGTGACAATGCATGAGCCCACTAGTACAATTGTACAATTAGTCTTGGAACTCCTTATACATGTACTTTGCAGTGTTGACATGAACGACGACTTGTTGCAATAAAAATTAAATACATATGTACACCTATTAGCCCTTTCCCGCATATAGACGCTTCTACAGCAGACGACTTCTAAAAACATTTTGGCAAAATGTGAAAATGCTCATAACGAGCAAATTGACCCGTTGCCCGCTCTATTTAATAATTTAAGTAACATTAATGGAGATTTTTTTCACATGTTTTCAAATTCGTCTGCTGCATATTTGTTGTTTATGGGAAAGGGTTAACTGGATTCCTGATACAGACAGTTGACATCATTGCAGTAGACGCCATTCAAAAACATTATAGGAAAAGAAGAAATGGCTTAATACGAGCATTTGCCAAAATTATTTTCACTCAGTAGCAAAAGTTAATTTGATATTTTCCAGAATTTACATTTTTTTCTAGACATTTTCAAAGCAGACGATATTGTACTATGAGTCAAACAGATTACCCTTTCCCACCTATAGACGAAATTTGACGCATCTGCAGCAGACGACTTCAGAAAGCATCATGACAAAAGGAGAAATTGCTCAAAACAAGCAATTTTTCCTTTTGACTCAATGTTTTCAACTCTTTTCAGCAATTATAATTACAATTATAGAGAATTTTCCATATTTTTTAGTCGACATTTTCAAAGTCGTCTGCTGCAGATTTAATGTATGTGGGAAAGGGTTAAGAGTCAACAGATTTATCTGAACACAACGTTTGAACACAAGATTGGCTACAGTTCAACTCCGTTTTCAACGGTATTTAAAGTATATCAAAGCAACCAGTTCACTGTCTTTCTCGCACCAGAATTCCACACAGCATTCTTACAAGCGAACTGGCTACCATCTGCCATAGGCTATTTAGATGAGTGTTGGAAGTCGAATGTCTTTAGTCACAATAGAAAGAATGAAAGACCGAGTCGGGATACGAACCAAAGACCCTTGGAATGATAGCCCTCATCATTAAACCCTTTCCCTCATACGACAATTCTGCAGCAGACGACTTTGAACGTATTTTGTCAAAACATAGAAAATCTCCATAATTGAATGGATAACCTATGACAAAAAGTGGAAAACATTGTGGCAAAAGGAGAAATTGCACGTTTTGTTCAATTTCTTCTTTTGTCACTATGTTTTCAAAACGTCCGTCGTCTGCTGCAGAGGCGTCAGAAATCGTCTATATGAGGGAAAGGGTTAACATTGAGCTATTGTGGCTGGACACGTTTGAACACAAAGACAAAAACCAAATAAAATTCAAGTTGTGTAATTGAAAACAGGAATTTATATCACAATGATTATTTATAACAAACAACAACAAGATCAACAACAACAATCACCTAATATTCCTTGATATTCAATTATTATCATTTTAAATCATTCCTTTATATCTTAAGCAGCTGGTTCTTTTACACTTTCGGTAATGCAGACGACATTGAGGAAAATGAGAAATGAAGAAACCAACACCAAGTAATTACTCCTTTTCCCACATTGCTTTTAACTTTATATCAATTTAAGCTTTAAAATCAGATGCATCTGAAATTATTGTATAAAGCAAACAGATAAATCATTGAGGAAGAAAAACTGTGCACTCAATGAGAAATTCATTCTTTTCTAACAATTAATTAGCAACATCTCAAAGAATGATTCTTGTTTGTTCATATTATCAATCCTTCTCCATAGATATTTTTATTTCAGTAAACTTTCTCTCAAGTCTTGTAAACACTCTCCCGCATACAACAATTCTGCAGCAGACGACTTTAAAATGATCTAGGCAAAAACGTTGACAATCTCAACAACTACAAGTATTAATGGTGAATAAAGTTGAAAAGATTGTGGCAAAAAGGAGAAATTGCTCAATATGAGCAATTTCTTCTTTTGGCACAGTGTTTTCAAAAGTCATCCGCTTCAGATGCATCTACAAGTGGTAAAGGGCTAAAACTATACCTAAGAAGCTCTATTCAGATAGGTCTGCTTAAACCTCCTTTTCCAACATACAGAGAAAGAGGTCCAGATAAGGAGGGGTTTTCAGCTCTTTTTCCCATAATATTTCTCTTATTATTAAAGCAAACCCTATGTTGTGGGTACTCAAAAGAATCGTCTCACTGAGACGATTCTTTTGAGTACCCACAACATAGGGTCAGAGGGTCAAATAAGGATTTTAGAACATGTAAAACGCCCCTTATCTAGTGCTCTGCAGATATATTTTCACGTATCTACAGCAGCCGACCTTTGAAAGCATTATGCCACGATGTTTCAAAGCTTATTTCAATAAATACACATTCATAGAGAAATTTTCAACATGTTCAACGAGGCGTTTTCAAAGTCGTCTGCTTCAGAATGCTTGTAGGTTAGAAAGAGTTAAAACCTGATGAGCAATTTCACCTTTGCTACAGTGTTTTAAAAAGTCATCTGCTGCAGAGGCGTCTGAAAGCGTCTGTATGTGGTAAAGATATAGAGCAGCAGTTATATTTCAACTTTATGCGATACAGATGCCCTTTCAGCAGTTAAACATTACAAGAAAAGGAATAATAACCCTTTCCCACATACAGCATATCTGCAATAGACGACTTTGAAAATTTCCACTCAAAAATATAGAAAATCTCTATAATTGCAGGTATAATTACTGAAAAAAGTATAAAGGAGAAATTGCATGTTTTCAAAAGTCGTCTGCAGCAAAATGCGTCTATAGGTTGGAAATGGTTAATGTGCAATTTCATCTTTTATAGAGTGTTCATATCTGTATAAACACAACAAGTCTGACCTCACTAGATTTTATCTCTTTCGCCTGCAGACGTCAAAGTTATCAACTTCACAATAATTAGCATACCAAGGAAAGCTAGAAGCCAGCTGCAAATGTGTCGTTTGTGAATAAAGGGATGAACAACAGTGCAACCTATAACTGCAGGTCAGTTAACCCTTTCCCTCATACGACAATTCGGCAGCAGACGGCTTTTTGAAAACATAGTGACAAAAGAAGAAATTGCTCAAAACGAGCAATTTATCCTTTTGCCACAATGTTTTCCACTTTTAGTCATAGGTTATCCATTCAGTTATAGAGATTTTCTATTTTGTGACAAAACCTGTTCAAAGTCGTCTGCTGCAGAATTGTCGTATGAGGCAAAGGGCTAATAACAAAACATGTTTGGCATGCAGACAAAGATAAAAAGTCTTGTCATGTTTGTATAAAATTATTTTAAATAACAACAAGAAGGATCAAATGATAGCAGGCTCAACTTAACATAATATTTGCTACATAACAAGGGTGATATCTCATTAGTAAATAAAGGAAATGTGACAAAAGGAGAAATTGCCACAAGGTTTCACATTGCTATTCAACAAGTATAATTTCATTTAAAGAGTTCAATCCATATTTAACCCTTTCCCACATATATCAAATCTGTTGCAGACAACTTTTGAAAACATAGTGACAAAAACCTGAAAAATCTATAAAAGATGGCTTAATTGTTAAATAAAGTTGAAAACATTGTGGCCAAGTAGAAATGGCTCATCATGAGCAACTGTCGTCTGCTACTATTGTGTCAAAATGCGTTTGCAGGTGGGAAAGGGTTTACAAAATTATTGCTATATAATAAGGTTGATATCTCATTTAACCCTTTCCCTCATACGACAATTATGCAGCGGACGACTTTTAACATATTTTGTCAAAAAATAGAAAATCCCTATAATTGAATGGATAACCTATGACAAAAAGTGGAAAACATTGTGGCAAAAGGAGAAATTGCACGTTTTGTGCAATTTCTTCTTTTGTCACTATGTTTTCAAAAAGCCGTCTGCTGCAGAGGCGTCAGAAAGCGTCTATATGAGGGGAAGGGTTAAAGTCAATTGAGGATGCTAAAGTGAAAAGTGTGTCCTTCCTCTGAATGACGTATATAAACAGAAGTATGAAGTGGGTGTTTCATAAACTTGACACTCTAACCCTTTCCCTCATATAGACGCTTTCTGACGCCTCTGCAGCAGACAGCTTTTTGAAAACATAGTGACAAAAGAAGGAATTGCTCAAAACAAGCAATTTCTCCTTTTGCCACAATGTTTTCCACTTTTAGTCATAGGTTATCCATTCAATAATAGAGATTTTCTATTTTTTTGACAAAATATGCTCAAAGTCGTCTGCTGCAGATTTGTTGTATGTGGGAAAGGGTTAACCCCTTTCCTACATACAACAAATTTGCAGTCAAAGCCATTGAAAACATCTTGGCAAATCTTATCTAAAATCCCTTTAAAAGAAAGTATATTTATTGAATTGAGTGGAGTAGATTGGGACAAAAGTAGAAATTACACATTATGATGATCAATTTTCTCATTTTGCCCCAATTTTCTTTCTAAAGTAGTCTTGTTTCAGATGCGTCTGCATGTGACAAAGGATTAAGAGTCATGCAGTGGGAATAAAATCATTAATACAGATGATGAGTATAACCCATGAAATGATGACAAGTATTATTTTCAACGAATTGTCTGACTGAACAACATGTGAATGCTTCCATGAGAAAATGTATTATAGGTTATTGGTTATAGGTTACAGTACAGGGTCAATAACCTTTTTATTGCATACTTTCATATTGTAAACTATTTGCTTTACGTTGTGGAGGGTTTTTTTATTATCTAGAATTGATAAATCTGCTTCCGAATTAGAAACAAACTGTTTGTTTACATAAGTAGTAATTTTTGTGCAAATGCCGTTTGAATTATAACGGTGACGTAATTTTTTTTAAATGACGTCATGCACGTGCATAACCAACATTTTAGACGCGCGTTTTAGACTGTTTTCATGTCAAAAACGTAATGTTAGCAGGAGACAGTAAGAAATCAATATATGAGAATTTAACATTACAAAGTCCCGTGAGGTTTAACAATGATATTTAGTTCAGCTATGTTTGTTTACATAACAAAAGTAGTCCCTAGCATGTTAATTATGCAGAATTTTTGCACGTCCTTATCTACGGTCATGATCACTCCTTGACAGCGGTCATGATCGAAAAATCATGACCACTTTCTTCAATGCAAAGTGAACGGAACAATATGAAAGTATGCAATAAAGTTTGATATTTAACCTTTCCCTGATTCAGTCAGTTATTGATGCAGTCGTCTGCTGCAGCTTTGATGTATGGTGGGAAAGAGTTTAACCTTTCCCGACGAAGATGGTATAGATGCCTCTGCAACATACGACTTTAGATCTAAACAATTTCTTTTTTCCCCACAATGTTTTCAACTCTGTGTCTACAAAATATTTTTAAAGATAAATGTTTTCTCAGGTGGTTTTTTTAAAGCCGAAGTCCCTATAAATATCATGTCAGGAAATTAATAATATTTGATATAATAATCTGACATTGTATAGATATGATTTTAAACTCATTCTACATGCTATACCCGTTTTTAATAGTTACATGTACTGCGTGTTATATGAATCAGTGGCACAGGGATAAACAGACCGACCATGATAAGACAACATTCCGGTCTTTGTTCACAGGGGGTGTTTTAACCCTTTCCCACCTAAAAACGCATTTTGACGCATCTGCGGCAGAAGACATTTGTTTCAGTCGTTATACCTACAATTATAGAGATTTTTCATACTGTTCAGTAGAAATTGTCGTCTGCTACAGATTTGCTGTATGTGGGAAAGGGTTAAAGACTCATTTATGCAGAAAATGAGTAATTGTGAACCTGTAGTTTGTGTCTTGTCAAAGCCCTACTGACTCGCCTAACAAAAAAAAAAAAGCATTAATTGTTCACAGGTAACTCTTTCCAATATGCAAACACATTTTGACCCATTCTGCAGCAGATGACTTTTGTAAACATTGCGCTAAAAAGGTAAATTCAAAATAATAAGCACTTTCTTTCTTTTCCATAATTTGTTCAACTTTAAACAATAATTACAATTTCTCCTATTGCCACAATGATTTAAAAAGTGGTCTGCTGCAAAGGCATCAGAAAGTGTCTGTATGTGGGAAAGGGTTAAATAAAGTCTTAACACTTTCCCTCATATTGACGCTTTCTGACACCTCTGCAGCAGACGGCTTTTTGAAAACATAGTGACAAAAGAAGCAATTGCTCAAAACAAGCAATTTCTCCTTTTGCCACTGTTTTCCACTTTTAGTTATTCAATTATAGAGATTTTCTATTTTTTGACAAAATATGTTCAAAGTCGTCTGCTGCAGAATTGTTGTATGAGGGAAAAGGATAAAGAAATGTTAAATGCATAACTTTTAACAATTTCACCTTTTAAATTGTAAGCTCACCTGAGCACGAAGTGTGGGGTGAGCTATTGTGATCACTCACTGTCGTCTTCCTCGGTCTGTCCTTCCGTCTGTTTTCACTTTCCTACAAACAACTTATTCTCCTAAACCAATGAACCAACGTTCTATTAAATCAGGTAAGCCATATACGACCATCATGGTCCTCTTTGTTTTTAACATTTCGTCACATCATATTCTACTTTTTTTTTTTTTTTTTTCACATAACCATAACAAAGATTCAATTTAAAAAGGTCAAGGAATAGCATAGGTCATTTGTTAATAAGATGAAAGAGTGTTAGTAACTACCCATAAAAAAAGACTAACCATGAACAATAAATAATTGGTGCATTAATAATCAAATTCCTCTCAATCTTACCATGATATAGATGACATATGACACCTTCATGGCAGATTACTATTGCAACATTGTCAGAAAGAAGAAGAAATTGTTCAATTTTAGCAATTGCTTCTTTTTTTCACAAGTGTTTGGACTCGGATCCTCAGATGTTATGGAATCGGACTCTTATGAAACATCATGTAAATAAATAACGAGCTATGAATCAAGTACCCAACAATTTATTCATTTCACTGCGAATCATTCTTGGTGTAGACTGTATAAATGAAATTTATTCTTGGTGTAGACTGTATTAAAGTAATTTATTCTTGGTGTAGATTGTATTAAAGTAATTTATTCTTGATGTGGACTGTATAAAAGAAATTAACTCTTTCGCTGCGAAAGCCAATTAAGGGCTTTTGCAAACTATGTAGATTCAGGTGAGACAGCTCGTAATGAGCTGTCTCACCTGAAATCTACATTGTTTGCAGCTTGGAGAGTAAATTGTACTTAATTTCCTATTGGACGAAAAAAATGAATGGTCCAATTTTCGACTTTGTGAAATTTGGCATTGAAAGGGTTAAAAACAAAAAAAAACACTGACAGAACATCACATATCTAACAGTTTCCTAATCCTTTTCCACAGGTAGACGCACAAATCTGCAATATGTGAATTTTGAAAACATTGTGGCAAAAGGAGAAATTGCAGCAATGATTTCTACTATATTCAGTAATTATACTCTCATTTATAGAGATTTGACGTATGTTTGCCTAGATGTTTTCAAAGTAGTCTGCTGCAGATTTATTGCAAGTGGGAAAGGGTTAAATTTTTCTCTTAAGTCGCCATAAAAGTCAATTGCTCATATTGCCACAAGGTTTCAGCTCTATTCAATACCGTAATTATAGTTTCATTTATGGAGAATTTTTCATCTTTTGTCTAGATGGTTTCAAAGCCATCTGCTGCAGTTGCGTTGCATGTTTGTTAACCATTTACATTTAAGACTCTATGGTACATTTTGTTGTCTATATACCGGTAGTCTTGATACAGATTTGAAAAGAGTTTGTGGGAAAAGGTGAAATTGCTTGTTTTGCATTTTTCAGATCTGCTGCAACATATATGCATCCGGTACACTGCGAGTTCACATGGAGCGGTTGACGGGAGATCGTTACATGTCATCATCGTGCCAGATCCATTTTTTACATGCTTGGTGAAAGCTGTGGGCGATCCATTGAGATTCCAAGAGAGAATATCGTTCAGTACTCAGGTACAGTGGCTTGCCCCTTCTGCAATAGAAATTGCAATTTTTTTTAGCTTTACATCACACAAGTTCCAGATCTCTAGATAAGGGGCGTTTTGCATGTTATAAAATCCATATTTGACCCTCTAACATTATACTGTGGGTACTTAAAACAATCGTCCCATTGAGATGATTTTTTTTTAGTACCCACAACATAGGGTTTGGTTGGATAATACGAGAGATACTGTGAGGAAAAGAGCTGAACTTCATCTGGACTTCTGTGTACAACCATAGCAAAACAAGTTCTTGCAACTCAGATTATTCAGCATTCAGTACCCGAGACCAATAAGCTGCCTTGTCTGCTACTAGAAAAAGTATAGCTTCTTTAACCATTTGCCAAATATAGATGCTTCTGACACCTCTGCAGCGGAAGAATTTTGAAATCATTTTGGCAAAAAAAGAAATTGCTCATGATAGCAATTTCTCCTCTTGCCACAATGTTTTCAACTTTATTCAATAACTGTTCTTTTATTTGTAGAGAGTTTCCACATTTTTACTATATATTTTCAAAGTCATCTGATGCAGAATTGTTGCATGTGGGAAAGGGTTAAGCAATTCATTATAAAACATAACCACTTTTTCAACATCATTTCAGTTATATTAACGGCGACAAACCAGAACTAGGCTAAGAACTGTGCCTTTATCAAGTGCACTCAACCATTACCCATGCAAGCGGGGAACTAACAAAAGACGCCAAGATCCCCCTTGCCAACTCTATCTCTGCCACCCAGAGTGCAAAGGGGGTTGGAAGAAAGCTTAACTACTCTTTTAACCCTTTCCCTCATACGGCAATTCTGCAGCAGACGACTTTGAACGTATTTTGTCAAAAAATAGAAAATCTCCATAATTGAATGGATAACCTATGATTGAAAGTGGAAAACATTGTGGCAAAAGGAGAAATTGCACGTTTTGTGCAATTTCTTCTTTTGTCACTATGTTTTCAAAAAGCCGTCTGCTGCAGAGGCGTCAGAAAGCGTCTATATGAGGGAAAGGGTTAACGTATTTGGCATTGCTTGAATTAAAAATTGAACACTAGAACAATCCACAAGGGCAAGGGACCAGGGTTCCATCTCTAGTCGAGTCATACCAAAGACATCAACATTGGTAGTATTGGCTTCCCTCCTTGGCGCTCAAGGTTGCCAGGAAAGCACTACAACTGATGACATGGGTGTCAGAATAGGATTATCAGTAGTACTGGAAATTTACCCAAGAAACTGAATAAATGTTGAGAGGGGTATGGAACACCATATAAACAAACACATAGGATGGTGATAAGACCTGAGATCCTTACATACTGTTGCAAGGGGCATAGAACACCATGCAAACAAAAAAGAGCGCCGCTGAGCGAATGCAATCCCAAAAAGGAGCATGACTGAATAATTATTAAAAGCCAGAGTTATGTGATTTAGTATATACACGCATATTGTTCCTAGGAACATGAGTGCTAAGTTTCATTTGAAAATGTTGAGCGGTTTTTGAGTTATGAGGTGCGGTTAAAGTTTTGTGACGACGACGACGACGCCAAGGCTATGACAATAGCCATACTACATTTTTTCTTCTGAAAAAACCCAGACAAGGTAACAAATGAGATCGTGACAATACCTGA
Organism: Serripes groenlandicus; assembly: GCA_031761405.1. Classification (NCBI taxonomy): domain Eukaryota; kingdom Metazoa; phylum Mollusca; class Bivalvia; order Cardiida; family Cardiidae; genus Serripes; species Serripes groenlandicus. Next base: position 8,472,063 of record JASEVX010000015.1, read on the forward strand.
GATCCCTGTCCTCCTCCCCATGTTCGTCCAGATAGACTGAGCCCCAGAGTGTTATCCGGGGGCCCCTTATTACTATAACGGTACTCGAGTTCACCAGCAGGAATATACCAGTACCAGCTCCACACTCTATTGAATGCTGAAATAATTGATTCATTTACTTCATATGCCATTTTCTTTAGATTTACAATTTGAAAAACAATGAAATTGAATGGAAATTATAGACAAACAAAAAATCAACCATTTCCCATAGACAAGACACATTTTGAGGTATTTACAGCAGACATCTCTTGAAATCACTGAGCTATTTATTACACAATTTTGCAATAATTACACTTTCATTAATAGATTTTCCATATCTTAGCCTGGATGATTTCAAAGTCGTCTGCTTCAAATGAACTGAAGATGTGATGCATAAGGAAAGGGTTTAACAGTTTCCCACAAACAAATCTGCAGCAGACAACTTTGAAAACATCTAGGCAAAAACATGAACAATTTGATGCATGTGTTTAATTGATATATAGTTTAAAACATTTTTAAAGTCATCTGCTTCCGTTGCGTCATAAAGCGTCTGCATTTGGGAAGGGAAATGACCAATTAGTACCTGCATGTTAGAAAATGCTTATTTGGAAAACTAGTCTGAAGTTGATACACGAGGCAAAACGTGACAATTCACCTTTAACCCTCGGTCAATTTATATTAAAATTATAAAATAAAAACAGAAAACCAAATCACTTCACCCTTTCCCACTTGCAGATGCAATTTGACGCAGTTACATCAGAAGACTTTTGAAACTATTGTGGAAAAAAAAGAAATAGCATTGCTCATTGAACAAATTTCTTCTTTTTATGTCAATGCTTTCAATTCTATTCAATAATTTTACTTTCATCTGAAAGATATTTCTAAGTGTCTGCTGCAGATTTGTTGTATGTGGGAAAAGGTTTATAGAAGCATTGCTAAAACCTCTACCAGAAACAGATAACATTAGCCACCTTTCCAACAATGTGTAATATTTTCTTTTCCATCTTTTATTCCCAACTTTATTTCAAGATAATTAACCTTTGAGACAGTTTTGTGCGGACAAATCTAAGATCACCATATCAGGTAAAAGGTTAATTCATGTAACCTTTTACTTTTTTTCTAAAATTAAACTGCTTAAACGCCTCTGAAGTAGATAACTTTTCAAAAACATTGTGGCAAAAGGAAAAATTACTCATTATGCTTTTCAATAATTTGACTTAAATATTAAATATTTTGTAAAACATGAACAGTAGAATGTGTTCCAACCTTATTTAAGATTTTAAGTATTACTTAAGTATTGTTGGTGAATTGGAGCCTGGATTAACCCTTTCCCACATACAGAAAATAAGCAGCAAAAGACTTAGAAAACATGTAGACAAAGATATGAAAAATATCCATGAAAAAAAGTTTAATTACTTAAAAGAGTTGAAAACATTGTGACAAAAGGTGAAAATGCTCATTATGATCAATGTCTCGTTTCATCAAAATATTTTCAAAAGTCGTCTGCTGCAGAGGTGCCAAAATGCATCTATATGAGGGAAAGGGTTAACACATAATTATATGACAATAAACTCACATGTACACATTCAGATAAATGTTGTTGCCTGCAGCAGTTCTCCCTAAAACAGAGATACACGCCACAGGTCAGACATATACACGGGTCTTTAGGTATATTACTACACACTGGACACAGCTTGTTTCTGTACGCCTCAAATATCTTGTAAAACTGATCCGGTAACGTTATCAGGTGAGGCTGGTGCCATTTCGTGTTCACAGTCAGTAAACTCTGCCAAGGAGAAAAAAACAAGAAATGCATATACAGTTCAACCTGTGTTTAAAGACCATCCATGGGAAGAGAAAAAATATGGTCTTTGATCACAGGTGGTCTTTTATTCCAGGGTCATTTGTGCAGAAAATGGGTAATTGGGAAATGAAATGTACGGCAAGGGAATTGCTAAACAAAGGTTGTTTTTAGCACAGGTTTGACATATCTCTACAACCTTGGAAACATAGAACAAACCTGCAGCAGACGACCTTGGAAACATCTAGGCAAAGTTACAAAAAACCTTCAATAAATGAAAGTTCTATTATTGAAAAGAGTAAAGTTCTTTTTATTAAATAGAGTTGAAACATTTCGACAAATGGAGAAATTATGAGCATTTTGTGCTCTGCCACAATGTCATCTGCTCCAGATGTTGCATGTAGGCAAATATTAAATATTAGTCAATCATTTGCACATGATGTTAATTCTTTGTAGAAAGTTACATCCAATTTGTTAGAAGTATGGTAGAAGTATATTTGCTCCATGAGTCAAGTTATGGGTGCATAAAATCATAGAAGCTATCTTTAAAGTCATTTTTCTTCCACCAGAGATTAACCCCTTCCCAACATACAACAATTAAACAGCCATTGACTTGCAAAAGATTAAGGCAAAAATATGGAAAATCTCTCTAGAAAAGAGAACACAATTATAGATAGATTTATCACAATGTTTTCAAAATTCGTCTACTACAGATCAGTGCCCCAGATAAGATGCGTATCTGCGTCATTGACGCTACAAATATGTTAAGATACGCAAGAGATTTATTTTATAAGCGTACTAAAAACGCAAGTACTTTGATAAATACGCATAAGATCAAATAAAACAGCGTAAACTAAAATGTGTCAATGCTGAAATTACCTACTTTCATTTTGATATAAACATCCGCTAAACGGTTTGCGACAATGTAACTATTTTACCCAAAATGCGCAGTAATTCTTCGATAATGGAACAGTATACCAGTCTACTCGTTTTCAAAGGTGACTACGCACCTCAATTTGTGGGGAATTCCCACCATCAAGGCACATCCATAATTGCCGTCATCCAATCAGAATAGGTTTCATAATTTCTTTCAAACTTGATTGGTGAATAAATATGGATACTACTAAAAATAACTAAGATTTTAATCGTACATGTGATTCCCTATTTTCATAATGGCGGAATGCGGGAATATTTTTGAAGACATGTTTGGAAAATCGCCTCGTAAGAGGAATTTAAATTATCCCACGTATCAGTTACGGTGAATTTGTACGTAGGATAGTTTTCTTTGTTTGATTTACAATGATTGAGATTTTCGAAGCGATGTATGCTTGATTTACTTGGGATTTATTCTTGCGATTTTCCCGAATTTCAAAATGGCGGACAACGATAATATTTGTGAAGGCATGTTTGGAAATTCGCCTCGAAAGAGGAATTTAAATGATCCCACGTATCGGTTACGGTTAATTTGTACGTAGGATGGTTTTCTTTGTTTGATAATGATCGAGATTTTCCAAGTGATGTATACTTGATTTATTCTTGCGAGTCGTCCCGATTTTCAAAATGGCGGACGGCGAAAATATTTGTGCAGGCATGTTGTTTTTTGGAATAACAGCGTTGATAATGCTGGCGAGAAGGGCGCAGACATTTTGTTGTTATCAACAATACGAATTCACGGCTTCCGGTACGGTGTAAATCGCGGATCGCCCGGACCCGGTCAGCTTTTTATTGCGTTTTTTTTTTGGTCCGTAAAAAAGTTTCGGTCGGCGGTAAAAATGGACGGTCGGTCGGGTTACCAGAAACAAACCTATTTTTTTTTTTAGGCCTGTCACTACGCTATAAATTTTCAAATTTTGGTCATTTACCCCCAAGCTCTAAAAACTGGGGGTAAACTACTCCCAAGTTGAAATAATTATCTGGGGCACTGCAGATGCGTCAAAATACATCTGCAGCAAGGAAAGAATTAATGTAAATAACAGTGGTATGTGTCTAGTTTAAAATTGGATATGTATTTGTAATCAACACTGAAACAACCCTTTCCAACAAAAAGATGCTTTCTGACGCCTCTGCAGCAGATGACTTTTGAAAAGCTCGTGACAAAAGGAGAAATTTCTCCTTTTGCCACAATGTTTTCAATAATTAAACTTTCACTTATAGACATTTTCAGTATTTTTGCCTAGGTGATTTCAAAGTCATCTGCTGCAGTTTTGTTATAAGTGGGAAAGTGTTAAGCTTGACCCATGTACCAAGAAAAAGGGCAATTGGCAATTTAGATTATTCAATTTTATCAAAGAAGATCTTTCATGAATTCTGATCTGGCCTTACACTGTTTGCCAATTAGTCACAGAAAGTTTAACTCTATTCCACAAACAACACATCTGCAGCAAACGACTTACATACCCCAACAAATTTGGAAAGTATGATAATTGAATAGTGTTGAAAACATGCTGACAAAGGAAGAAATTGCTCAAGACGTTTTCAAAAAGCCGTCTGCTGCAGAGGCGTCTAAGCAATCTAAGCAAAAATATGGAAAATTTATATAAATGGGAGCATAATCGTAGAATAGATGAAACATGTTGGCAAAAGAAATATTCAGGAATATGAGCAATTTTTCCATTTGCCACAATGTTTTGTCTGCTGCAAATGAATCTATATGTAGAAACTGGTTAAAAAATTCAGACAAAGATTGTACAATCCGATTAGATTGCACGGATGCAAAGGTTGATCTTTTATTTGCATGTTTAATAATTAAGGTTTTTTTTTTTCTGGAGCATGGCTAATATGATTCAAAACCTACCTTCCCATCAGCAGGGTTCAAATTGACAAAGTTGATGAGGTCCGAGCACCAGGCCCTAGTCAGTATGTGGGGCTCTTCGATCATCCACTCCACACAGGCTGCAGCACTTGTCAAGGTTTTGGGTTCTATCACAGATTTGTTTATCACATTTAAACGGAGGTAAGCACATAAATACTGGAATTCTGTCAGATCCTGTGAACGAGAACAAGAGTGATCCCTTTGTGTCTCCCTGTTTTATTTATCAGGATACCGATGCATCACTTGGTAATGGTATCCCTCAATCTCATTAACCCTTTCCCTCATACGACAATTCTGCAGCAGACGACTTTGAACGTATTTTGTCAAAACATAGAAAATCTCCATAATTGAATGGATAACCTATGACGAAAAGTGGAAAACATTGTGGCAAAAGGAGAAATTGCACGTTTTGTGCAATTTCTCCTTTTGTCACTATGTTTTCGAAAAGCCGTCTGCTGCAGAGGCGTCCGAAAGCGTTTATATGAGGGAAAGGGTTAAAACCAGATCATAACTCTCACACTCGTAATATACGTACATAGAAGTTTTTTTGGTCTGATTTTAATGATATTGGGTATCCCTGTAACTCGGAGCAATAAGGAGGGTTAATTGATTGATTGGCTGGTTGGTTGTTTTACGCCACTTACATAAAAAACTCAGTTTTATCGAAGGGCGGTCTGAGCGCATAGAATAGCCATTATTACCATTTTATCGAAGGGCGATCTGAGCGCATAGGAAGGAAGCCATTATTACCATTTTATCGAAGGGCAGTCTGAGCGCATAGGAGGGAAGCCATTATTACCATTTTATCGAAGGGCGATCTGAGCGCATAGGAGGGAAGCCATTATTACCATTTTATCGAAGGGCGGTCTGAGCGCATAGGAGGGAAGCCATTATTACTGAAGGGTGGTCTGAGCGCATAAGAGGGAAGCCATTATTACTGAAGGGTGGTCTGAGCGCATAGGAGGGAAGCCATTATTACCATAGTATCGAAGGGTGGTCTGAGCGCATAGGAGGGAAGCCATTATTACCATTTTATCGAAGGGCGGTCTGAGCGCATAGGAGGGAAGCCATTATTACCATTTTTAAAGTCTTAGGTATGACCCTACAGAAACCTGTCTCCAGCTTCCAAGATGGACACTCTTACCACTACACCACAGAGACTGCTCACATTCACTCAAACACTAGGAGATTGCTTAACCCTTTCCCTCATATAGACGCTTTCTGACGCCTCTGCAGCAGACAGCTTTTTGAAAACAAAGTGACAAAAGAAGAAATTGCACAAAACATGCAATTTCTCCTTTTGCCACAATGTTTTCCACTTTTTGTCAATTATGGAGATTTACTATGTTTTGACAAAATACGTTCAAAGTCGTCTGCTGCAGAATTGTCGTATGAGGGAGAGGGTTAAAGGCAATGGATGATCGAGCCAACAAGTTCACCAATCACAACTATCATCCCAATGCAAACTAATTTTAAAATTAAATAGATGACTTATAGAAGTTTTAACCTGAAATGCAATATTTTCAACCATTTCTGAGATTTGACATTGCATAGTTAAAGTATGAAGATTACTGTAAAACTCTTTGAACTTGTGAGGTTAAAAGATTGTGATTTTTGTCCATAATCAGCTTTATTCTTAATTTGAATTCGCGACATTGACTACGTCAAAAACCGGAAGCGTTGCAACATCTTCATTACACTGATGGAAAGCACACACTATAGAAAGGTACTTCTTGAAACTTACCTGCTTTCACTTGCCGTCGTAAAGTGTCAAATAGTGACATTATTATCAGATATTAATATAGGGATAATACACATTTTCGAGGGCGTGAACATCTGCGAACGTCCGCAAAATGGGTTTATGCCTGAGTGCGAAAAACGAGGGCATAAACACATTCGAAGGGTGTCCCCAGATGTTCATGATCCAATATGTAAATGTAAAGCTCAGATGTACGATATCCGCTGATGAACATAACCCGATAACAATTGACACATTTGACGTTATAAATTTTACATATCCACAAACCGGCTAAATTGTACAAACAGCCTAATTGACGAAAGACTATGCATGAAAAACTATATCGCGTTACTGGTTTGTACCAAGTTGTTGACACTTACGGTATTATACCCGTTACAAATCAGTTAAGAATGTTAATATATAATTATAATAAACTTTCAATCATCAAATATTTGCGAGGAAACCAATTTGCGCATATGACGCGAATAAAACCAGTTTTACAGTATCCTTTACAGAGATAGGATAATTCAATAACCTTTAACCCTTCCTCTCTTTCACGGAATCTGAAGCAGATGACTCTGAAAACATCTTTGCAGACATATGGAAAATTCCTATAAATGAAAGTTTAATTATTTAATGATCAATTAATCCTTTAGCCACAATGTATTCGCAAGTCTTCTGCTACAGATGCATCGAAATGCCTCTGCAATTCGGAAAGCTACTGTTTAAGTTACACCAACCTTTCCTCAGCTGAAAATGCCAATAAACTGTCAGCATCTGCAATTGCAAACTGTCTATCTAACATTACAGATAAAACTTGTCTCACCTTCCTGGGAGGGAATTGATCTTGGAAGATGTGAAATTTGATGAGGGCAGCAATCTTCAGGAAATGTTCACACTGCTCTTGCACTGTTGATTCTACACTCTGTGGGGACCAGACACTCTGGCATATCTACATTAAAGGAAAACAATGTTCTCAAGACTACTATAGTGGCTTTTAAAGTCATCGTTATCAGGAATCTTGTTGTTGTTGTTTTCATTTTAATGGTATTTTATGTCGCTTACAACAACTAAATTATATCATGGCTTCTCCTTGGCATGTCTCCTGTGTGAACATTTGTGGTGAGTTATTTCAAAATCTTTTAAGTGGTTCAACAGACACCAAATAAGGGCATATGACCTTTGACCTGTAATTGCGAGTTATTTCAAAATCCTTGAAGTGGTTCAACAGTTTTGGAGCAGACACGAAATAGAATCATACAACTTTCAACTCTAAGTGCGACCTTGAACCAAGCTGATTGTAGCATGCGTTCTGCACAACGTCTCAATATGGTGAACATTTGTGGTGATTTTTTTTTTTTCAAATCCTTTAACCCTTTCCCCCATATGACAATTCTGCAGCAGACGACTTTGAACATATTTTGTCAACAAATGGAAAATCTCTATAACTGAATGGATAACCTATGACAAAAAGTGGAAAACATTGTGGCAAAAGGAGAAATTGCACGTTTTGTGCAATTTCTTCTTTTGTCACTATGTTTTCAAAAAGCCGTCTGCTGCAGATGCGTTAGAATGCGTCTGCAGGTGGGAAAGGGTTAAGCGGTTCAACAGTTATAGGCATCTGCAAGTGGAATAGGGTTGAAAAAAAAAACTACTTACAGCAGGAAGTTCTAAGTCTTCTTTTTCAAACAGCAAACTCGTAGACAGTCTCGTGATCACGTGACTTAACATTCCTTGTAGAGTATTAAATGGCACCTGTAATAAAACGGACACAGTTCAGTGTAATATAGCAGACATAGGGTATTTAATTGTACCCGTACAATGAAAAACAAAAGACATAGGGTATTTTATTGCACCTGTACAAAGATGGCAGTTATTATGGTATTTACCCTTTCCCACAAACAAGACAAATTCTGACACCTTTTTAGCAGAATACTTTTGAAATCATTGTGGCAAAATGAGAATTTGATCATTATATGCATTTCTCCCTTTGCCACAATGTGTTTAACCCTTTCCCCCTTGCAGATGCATTCTGATGCATTTGCAGAAGACGACTTTTGAAAACATTGTAGCAAAAGGAGAAATTGCTCATGATGATCCCTTTTGCCACAATGTTTTCAACTCTATTTAATGATTTAACTCTCATTTATGGAGATATTTCATTTTTTTGTCAATATGTTTTGAAAGTTGTGTGCTGCAGAATTGTCGTATGTGGGAAGGGTCAACTATAATTCAATTCTCATTCATGGAGACTGTTCATGTCTTTTTGAATATGTGCAATGTAATACAATAGACATACAGTATTTAAGACTTTTTTTCTTCGAAAAACCAGACAAGCTAATAAGGAAAACAGATAACTTACATGCCTTCCCCTTTTCCAGGCATCTCTCTCATCTTCGGTGAATTTACATGTAATCACACACAGGGCCTGGACAAATACAACATTGTACAGCACTCTCACCATAAAGTCATAGTGCTCTGGAAATAAAACCAAAGGGAGAATGTTGCAGAGGATTAACCCTTTACCACATGTAGACACTTTTTGACACCTCTGCTGCAGACGACTTTGGAAAACACTGTGACTTCAGCAGAAATTGCTCAAAACAAGCAATTTCTACTTGAGCCACAATGTTATCAAATCTTTTTAATAATAAAACCCTTATTTATGAAGATTTTGTCAAAATATCTTCGAAGTTGTCTGCTGCAGATTTGTTGTATGGGGTTAACCCTTTCCCTCAAATAGATGCTTTCTGGATTTTTGAAAACATAGTGACAAAAAAAGAAATTGCTCAAAACAAGCAATTTCTCCTTTTGCCACAATGTTTTCCACTTTTAATCTTAGGTTATCCATTCAAATATAGAAATTTTCTATTTTTTGACAAAATATGTTCAAAGTCGTCTGCTGCAGATTTGTTGTATGTGGGTAATGGGTTAAATATGTCTTTTCCCACCTATATTTTTGTTATGACTCAACCAACACCTTAGATTGTGTATACTCAAAAGTATCACATCACTGAAATATTTTTTTTTTAATATCCACAACATAGGGTGCGAGTTTCTGATAAGGGTTTTAGAATTTGAAAAACTCACCTTATTTAGATTGCTGATATTTATTTGTATATTCATCATCACTTGCGAAAATTATTTTTCATATTTTAACTCTGTCCCACATACAACAAACATGTAGCAAATGACTTTGAAATCATTTAGTCTAAAATATGGAAACTATCTATAATGACAGAAAGATTATCAAATTAAGCTGAAAGTTTTCAAACCATTGTGGCAAAAGGAGATATTGCTCATTATGCAAAAGTTATCCTTTCACGACAATGAACTCAAAAGTTGCCTGCTGTAGACGTGCAGAGAAGTCTATATGGGAATTAGTAAAGGTGCATAATTGCAACATTTTGTCCTTTATATCTTACGCCCCAAAAAGGTTTATAAATATCGCCTTTAAATAATGTTTTATGTATAAGAAAGAGGAATTTAGTTGTAAATCTGCAACAAAATATTGTTGGAAAATGAAGATTTTTTATACTGAACAATCAATTGGATGGATAATTGTGAGAACTACTTTCTCTGGCAGTTATAACCCTTCCCTCATATAGACGCTTTCATTCGCCTCTGCAGCAGAAGGCTTTTTGAAAACATAGTAACAAAAGAAGAAATTGCACAAAACGTGCAATTTCTCCTTTTGCCACAATGTTTTCCACTTTTTGTCATAGGTTATCCATTCAATTATGGAGATTTTCTATTTTTTGACAAAATAAGTTCAAAGTTGTCTGCTGCAGAATTGTCGTATGAGGGAAAGGGTTAACCTTTAACTTAGGATCAGATATCCATACATTGTGTAATTACAGTGACTGGTACTGGAATTCATTATATGTTAACCCTTTCCCACAGACAATAAATCAGCAGCAGACGACTTTGAAATCAGCTTGGCAAAAATATGGAAAATTCTTCAAATGAATGTACAATTTTTGAATAGAGTTGAAAACACTGTTGCAAATGGAGAAATTGCTCATTAAAATCAATTTCTCCTTTTGCCTCAGTCTTTTCAAAAGTCGTCTGCTGAAAAGGCATCAGAATGCGTCTATATGTGGGAAAGGGTTAACCACTTCTCACTTAAAACATTGAGGCCAAAGGAGAAATAAACTTTATTCAATAATTGTTCTGTCTTTGAAAGGAACTCCATAATTTTTACTTAACTTTTTCAAAGTTGTCTGCTCCATATTTGCTGTATGAGGGAAAGAGTTAACCCTTTCCCTCATACAACAATTCTGCAGCAGACGACTTTGAACGTATTTTATCAAAACATAGAAAATTTCCATAATTGAATGGATAACCTATGACAAAAAGTGGAAAACATTGTGGCAAAAGGAGAAATTGCACGTTTTGTGCAATTTCTTCTTTTGTCACTATGTTTTCAAAAAGCCGTCTGCTGCAGAGGCGTCAGAAAGCGTCTATATGAGGGAAAGGGTTAAACAAATCTAGATACATTAAGGTGGAATTATGTAACACTTTCAGGGCTCCCAAACAACATGTTTTCCTGACACAGTCAGAACTTGATAAGACATGTTCAGTGAACCAATCTAAATGAATGGTGTTATGAAGGGGTCCATTCATAACGGCCACGATTGACCTTGTCAGGTCACTTTAGGTCCTCACGATTTCGTCTTATAACAAAAATGCCGATGCAATGTATCTATCTACAACGGAGAAAGCAAGCCAGTTTTGATAGTTGGCAGTCTGGGCTTCAAGCTAGTTTAAAACACAAGTTGGGGGGTGTCAAATTGAAGTTAAGAGTTAAAGACTGATGGTAGCTGAACTTAACTATATATGTACTAGTCTAAAATTTGACAAGAAAGTGTTCAGTTCATTTATTTAAATTACACAACGCGGCGAAGTACGAAGAATCAGTAACACTAAAGGGTAGTGTTACATTTAATCATTAATCACAAGTACAATTCTGCAGCCTTTGTGATCAGACTTTACAAATCTGAATGCCAAAACAGGATATAATTATCCCTTTCCCACGCTTTCTGATACCTTTGAAGCAGATGGCTTTCGAAAACATTGTGACAAAAGAAGAAATTGCTCATAATGAGCAACTTCTCCTTTTACCACAATGTTTTCAACTCTATTTAATAGTTGTTCTTTCATCTATAAAGAGTTTCCATACGTAACTTGATGTTTTCAAAGTCCTCTTCTGCAGATTTGTTGTATGTGGGAAAGGAATAATTACAATATAAAATATATGTTTTTAAATAGACAAATAATTAGCCCTTTCTCTCATATAGACGCGTTCTGATGCTTCTGCAGCAGACAGCTTTTTGAAAACATGGAATTTCTCCTTTTGTCACCATGTTTTCAACTCAATTCAATAATCATACTATCATTGATAGAGATTTTCTACATTTTGGACTTGATCATTTCTAAGTCATCTGCAGATTTGTTGTATGTGGGAATGGAACAATTACAATATATATACATGTATATATATATATATTTTTAAATAGACAATTAAACAAACCTCTCTCAATAGTGGCTGGTAAAGTCAAAACCAATTGTATCAACAACGAAACAGGATCCTTCAGTAGTAGTGGAACCTCTTTATGGTAAAGTGAAATGCTGTTGATAGATAACAAGAGCTGTCAGTAAACACAGTGTGCTGGACTATTAATTAACCCTTTCTCACATATAGACGCTTTCTGATGCCTTTGAAGCAAGCATCTTTTGAAAACATTGTGACAAAAGAAGAAAATGCTCAAAACAAGCAAATTTCTCCTTTTGCCACAATATTTTCAACTTATTTTAATTATTAAACTCTCATTTATGGAGTATTTCACGTTTTTGTATATAGGTTTTCAAAGTCAGATTTGCTGTATGTGGGAAAGGGTTAAAGGTTTGCAAAGTTTAAAAGTCAAATAATAAATGGCCATTATTTGAATTATATGCCAGATAAAGTTATCTTACTTGGTTATTTGCATAACTGTGATGGTTGGGAGGGGTTGTAAAAAAATTCAGTATAATGCATCAAGTAGTTACCGAGATATGGAGTGACATTTTGTGACCAATGAACATTATATATAAACTTTCAGTTAGTCTTTTTAAGTGAAAACAATCATGCCCTAACATGATTTCAATGGTGTGTGTATGGTTGTACCATCGTTCTGTATAGAGTTTCTCAATCATATTGTAATCCTGAGCGCCAAGGAGGAGAAACCATTACTCTCATTTTTAAAGTCTTTGGTATGACTCGATCTGGGATCAAACCTGTGACCTACCATAACCGCTGCGGACACTCTACCATTATACCAACAAGGCGGTATATTATATGCATCAAAACTTGAACTTACCAAGTTGATTCTTCTGAACATGATATCCCAGTGATATGGGACCAGAGATCTGTGTAGGGTTTTGTTGTCAATATCTTACTGTGCATACTCAACACATGGAGAAGTGGCACTGTAATAAGTAAATACATATACAGATTTAAAAACTTTGTAGGAAATAGTAAACTTGACAACTTGAGCAATTTTCATTTTTCCAAGAAATGTTTTCAAATGCCCTCTGCTGTGAAGGCCTCAAACAGCAACATCAGGGAAAGAAATAAACATGATGTGTAGCAATTATATAAATGTATAATATATTACATACCAATACATCAAGACGACTAAAAATTAAATTTTAAGTGTCTATGTATAGAAATTATTGTAGTGATAAATCACACTTCTGCTTGTTCAAAATTATGAAAAAATATAGAGTAGTATTTATTTATTCAGTTGCGATGTGTGTAAAAAAGAATCATACTTTGTTAAGATCAAGAAATGTTACGTGACAAAAGTGTTGCCATATTAAAACCAAATGTTTCCATTATTTTAATTGACTGTTCCTTAATTTTATAAAATTCTAACAAATTATTAACAAAACTTCCATGGGGGCTTGAATCACTCTAGTTATCCCTTCCCACATACAATAAATCTGCAGCAGACGACTTTGAAATTATCAAGTCCAAAAGATCTTTAAATGATAGTATGACTATTGAATAGAGTTGAAATAATTGTGATAAATGGATAAATTGCTCATTAAGAGCAATTTCTCCATTTGCCACTATGATTTTAAAAGTCCTCTGCTTCAGAGGCATCAGAAATCGTCTACATGACGGAAAGGTTTAAATTAACAGAAGATGTTTTCTTCTGTTTCAATGGTTTTCCTGCTTTCAGAGGATTTATGCCCTCAAATTACAAATTATAACTGTAGTCTTGACGTTTGCTAACAAGCTATTTTGACACTTTTAAGGAGGGTTTAAATTGATGAATTGACACAACTTTTCTCATTCAGGAAGTTTCATACTATTATTACCACAAGTTGTTTGTTCAAGTTTTTAAAAAATCTGATGAAACCAATTCACAAGCAAATCTTTGATATTTTATTAGAAATTTTTAATTATTCCAAATTTACCCATTTTCAAAAGGCCTAAGCTTTTATTGATATAAACAAAAAGAGCAAGTAAAAAAAAAATTAAGAGAAAACTGTGGACTCTATTGCTTCACAGGAAAAAGTTAACAATGGATGACAGGAACAATACCATCATCCTATATAAAGCCCTTCTGACTTTTTCCCCAATAGAGCTAAAACAAGCATATCAAGCAACGTATCTAACTTACAAAAGCAGTGTTTTTTGGCAGTTCTTAAGGGCACCGACAGATCACCCTTTCTCTGTAACAGCTCCATCTCCAGATTTGTTCTGCCGGAAAAAAACAAAAAACAAGATGTGTTTGTGAAACACTGATGCCCCCAATGGCAACATCTAGGTCAAAGGTCAAGGTCGCAAGGTATACACATGTGAAATATGGTAGCATTACCTGTTATTGTTCAAAAGTAGTGGGGAAGGTTAAAAAAAAAAATGAGAATGGCAACATCTAGGTCAAAGGTAAAGGTCGCAAGGTCAAAAATGTTGGTACTGACAGAAAGGTCATGTCACAAGGAATACACATGTGAAATATGGTAGCCGTATCTGTTATGGTTCAAAAGTAATGGCCAAGGTTAAAGTTTTTTTCGAGAATGGCAACATCTAAGTCAAAGGTCAAGGTCGCAAGGTCAAAAATGTTGGTACTGACATGTGAAATATGGTAGCCATACCTGTTATGGTTCAAAAGTAATGGCCAAGGTTAAAGTTTTTTTCGAGAATGGCAACATCTAGGTCAAGGTCAAGGTCGCAAGGTACTGACAGAAAGGTCATGTCACAAGGAATACACATGTGAAATATGGTAGCCATACCTGTTATGGTTCAAAAGTAATGGCCAAGGTTAAAGTTTTTTTCGAGAATGGCAACATCTAGGTCAAGGTCAAGGTCGCAAGGTACTGACAGAAAGGTCATGTCACAAGGAATACACATGTGAAATATGGTAGCCATACCTGTTATGGTTCAAAAGAAATGGCCAAGGTTAAAGTTTTTTTCGAGAATGGCAACATCTAGGTCAAGGTCAAGGTCGCAAGGTGAAAAATGTTGGTATTGCCAGAAAGGTCATGTCACAAGGAATACACATGTGAAATATGGTAGCCGTATCTGTTATGGTTCAAAAGTAATGGCCAAGGTTAAAGTTTTTTTCGAGAATGGCAACATCTAGGTCAAAGGTCAAGGTCGCAAGGTCAAAAATGTTGGTACTGACAGAAAGGTCATGTCACAAGGAATACACATGTGAAATATGGTAGCCGTACCTGTTATGGTTCAAAAGAAATGGCCAAGGTTAAAGTTTTTTTTTAGTATGGCAACATCTAGGTCAAAGGTCAAGGTCGCAAGGTCAAAAATGTTGGTACTGACAGAAAGGTCATGTCACAAGGAATACACATGTGAAATATGGTAGCCGTATCTGTTATGGTTCAAAAGTAATGGCCAAGGTTAAAGTTTTTTTCGAGAATGGCAACCTCTAGGTCAAAGGTCAAGATCGCAAGGTCAAAAATGTTGGTACTGACAGAAAGGTCATGTCACAAGGAATACACATGTGAAATATGGTAGCCGTACCTGTTATGGTTCAAAAGTAATGGCCAAGGTTAAAGTTTTTTTTTGTGCAGACAGACAGACCAACAGACAGACAGACAGGCCAAAAGAAATATGGTAGCCGTACCTGTTATGGTTCAAAAGTAATGGCCAAGGTTAAAGTTTTTTTTTGTGCAGACAGACAGACCAACAGACAGACCAACAGACAGACAGACAGGCCAAAAACTATATGCCCCCCGAATCGGAGATTCCGTGGGGGCATAAAAACACTTTATAATATTAACCATTTCACTCATACAGACAATTTTAACTCTTTCCCACATACAGACACATGTTCAAGCATCTCCAGCAGATGCCATTTGAAAACATTCTGGCAAAAAGCAGAAATTGCTCATTATCAGCAATTTCTCAATTAGAACATTTCCCCATTTTGAATTGATGTTTTCAGTTATAACACTTTCATTTATAGAGACTTTCCATATTTTCACCTAAATGTTTTTAAAGTGTACTGCCACAGATTTGCTGCATGTGGGAAAGGGTTAACCAATTTTGCAGCATCTTTTTTTTTAATACAATAAAGGAACTTCAGGTAATAATTAACAATCACAACTCACCTGGCGACAGAACAAACAAACAGCAGCACACTCTCGGAAGTCTGTGACCTGGTGTAAATTTTAAATGCTCCGTAAGTTGTGTTGGTTAAATCCTCCATCATCATACCCATGGCTTTAGTCACTAATGATGACCTCTGTTAAAAATATAAATATGATTCATAACAAGAGCGCTCGTCTGTCTTTTTATAAGTAGAAAAAAGGGCATTACTGAATAATTATTAAAGCCAGTGTTATGTGACTTGGTATAGAAATGCTTATTGTTCCCAGGAACATGTGTACCAAGATTCATTTGAAAATGTTGAACGGAACATATGTTTCATCTACCAAAAACCAATTTTTGATTTAACCTTTTTCTACATAGATCAATTCTGCAGCGAACAACTTTTGAAAATATCTAGGCAAAAGTATGGACAATTTTTATAAGTGAAAGTTTATGTAGTCGAGTTGAAATTGTAGTGGCAAGAGGAAAACTCACAACTTTTGAAAATATCTAAGCAAAAGTATGGACAATTTTTAGAAGTGAAAGTATATGTATAGTTGAGTTGTAGTGGAAAGGGGAAAACTTGCTCATCATGAGCAATTTCTCCTTCTGCCACAACATTTTAAATTTGTATTTTAGAGATGCGTCTATAAAAGAGAAAGGGTTAACTAAATGTGTAACAGACAGACAATATGGAGATCCCTAAGGGTCAATGTGCCAAGGCAGGAGACACAAACATTAACCCTTTCCCTCTTACAGGACACTTTCTGATGTCAGTGTAGAAGATGACTTTTGAAAATATTGTGAGACAAGAAACCGCTGAAGAAGGTAAGGCCGGATTGTCGGCAATTTGACCTTGAAAATCGACTAACCAAGGTCAAGGTCAAAGTAACCATAAAAATCAATAGAACTTGTTACTGGTTACCTTCAGGCAAAGTTTCAAGTTTGTAAACGTTTCCAGTGCTGAGATTTTGCCTTAACCTGAAACTTTAACCAAAATGTTGACGGACAGACAGACAGACATCGCCAATCTATAGACCAGAATTGCTAGAGCAATCCGGCCAAAAAGGAGAAATTTCTCATAGCTTTATTCTATAATTGTGCTTTTATTTTTTAGAGAGATTCCATATTTATGACTTAATGTTTTCTAAGTCATCTGCTTCAGATTTGTTGTATGCTGGAAACCTTATCTGATGATGATAAATGTAACATCTCAAAAACTTTAAATTTGAATTGAGCTTATAGAGTTTGAAATGCAATTTCGGAAAAGGAGAACTTGTTCATGCAATGAAGAAAATAATGTTACATCTGTAAATTTTGAAGTATTTTTTTGAAACAGAGTTGAAACATTATTGGAAATTGCTCATTTTTTAAATGTTTTCAAAACCAGTCTGCTACAGAATCCTCAATTTTTCTGTATAAAGAAAGTTTCTTCCTATCCCATGTGCAGTTACAGCAAAGAACTTTTGAAAACATTGAGACAAAAGGACAGTTTGCTGTTTTCAACTCTTTTTAATAATCATACTTTCATTTGTAGAAATATGGCTGGTTTTGGCCCAGATGTTTCAAAATTTGTCTTCTGCAGATTTGTTGTACGAGGTAAAAGGCGGATAGTAGTACGTACCGGAGTTATAGGTCTTTTCACCATCATGTCAGCTAAATCCATGGCCATCCTTTTGGGATCCAGAGAGACAGGTTTTGTGAGGGTATACTTATTTTCCTCGGGTAAAATGGGTATCACAGAGTTAGAGAGTTGTAAACAGAGGGGACATGAGTACTCTCCCTTACTGACCAGAAGATTTCTATGGACACCTTGTGTCTGAAACAGAATTACATGAATGAGGTTTATTTAGAGTCGAAGAAATGAAATATCACACAATATCAGAGATAAAGTCCAAACTGTGTTAAAAGACCACACATAGGAAGAGAACAATCTGGTCTTTGCTCACAGGTGGTCCTTCATTACAGGCTCATTTATGCAGAAAAGGAGTAAATGGGAAATTAAAAGTGTGGTTGCTATAGACAGGGATTTCCTAAACAAAGTTGTTTTTTAGCACAGGTTTGATTGTATATACATTGTAAAAATTAACCATTTCCCACTTCCAAATATGCAGATGTATTTTAAAGCATTCGCAATTGACAATTTGCTTTATATGGGAAATGGTTAGAGGACTGTTTAACCCTTTCCCACACACAGCAAATCTGCAGCAGATGACTTTGAAATCATACAGGCAAAAATGTAGAAAATTTATATACATGAAGGTTGAACCATAGTCTAGAGCTGAAAACATTGTGGCAAAAGGAGAAATTGTTAGCTCATTATGAGCAATTTTTCCTTTTTCAAAATGTGTGCATCAGAAAGCGTTTGAATGTGGGAAAGGGTTGACTCTAGAACATCATGTTGATAACGATTTTAAAGTGCAGTATATAAGAAAAGATAGTTTAACTATTTCCAACTTGCAGGGGTATTTCGAAATATCCCTAATAGACAGCTTATAAAAGAAATTATGAAAAAATTACTCATTCTTTCCTTTATAGAGATTTTACATAGTTTTACCTAATCTCTGCTGCAGATTTATTGTATGAGGGAAAGAGATTAACTCGCAACTTAACCCTTTCCCTCATATAGACGCTTTCTGACGCCTCTGCAGCAGATGGCTTTTTGAAAACATAGTGACAAAAGAAGAAATTGCTCAAATTCAAAATCAAAGTCGTCTGCTGCAGAATTGTCGTATGAGGGAAAGGGTTAAGCAATATTGCATCTTCAATGTAAAAGCAATAGGTCATAAATCTCAATAGAAAAACATTTATTTTTATATATAACAGGTACAAATTTTAATGCTTTGGCATTTTTAATTTCTTACCTGATATGGTATTTTTAGAACGGTCTACTTTGAAAACAACTGAAAAATTGGCAGAATAATTTGAATTATAAAAATGTGTGCTTAAAACAAGTTGGGAAAAGGAATATTGCTCACTTAGAACAATATTCATTATGTCACACTTAACATAATGACATTTATTTTTACAAGAATTTGCTCAGTTTGTTTACAGGTAACCAATCATTTGGTTCACCTTTAATCTGGCAAGGGCTGGTACCCCTCTCAGTTGTAATTCTTGGAAAACAATAGAAATGGGAACCAAATGACAAATACTACTTCCTTTTCCTGTAATCTCTCTCAAGACACACCTGTTAATTTTAATCCCGCCCACCACGCCCGGAAATGAGGTATTGCACAGTTTCAATTCGTAATCAAAAATGCTACAGGTTGTTAAAAATACTCCAAATTTAAGTTTGAATTAATTTGCATTATAGCTATGAATTAAGTAGTTGTTTAACAATGGTATTGTTTCTGACATCAGTTATTGCAATTTTAATCAGGAAAGATTGCTGCTCTTTTTGTTTTATATATGTTTCAGAAGTTCAAGATACACATTCTCAATCAACATAAACAGTTTGATGGTCACAGGGTTGCTATGGAAATGATTTACCACCACTACAGTGCTGTGAACATCCGACCAGTGCTCGTCTTAGCTCATTGCCTATTGTTGGGCTGACATTGGACTTACAATCTAATTACCACTTCGCCAGAAAGATGTGCCAACCAGCGCCTTAAGGAGAGCTGTTACTTGTGCAAGTACAGGATGTGTTAAACGATCAACAGCTTCAAAACCAGTGTAGTTAATGTATAGTTTTGATAAGGCGATTAATTATATGGTGAATAAGAAACTGTTTTACATGGGAACAAAAAGTTTGTGTTATAATTCCTATCGCAGGAGGATCTTTGTAAATTATTTTAGTTCATTTTTTTTTTTTTTTTTAGTCGCGAGTTTTCAAGTGTATAAGCGAAAAAGTTCTTCCAGGTGAGGGTTGGTCAAGCATGAGGAAAGTAAGGATAAACCTTACATTGCATTCGTACTTTCGGGTTAATGGTTGTGGCCAACCGTCACATGTTGTTGTTGCTACGGCTTCAGACCCTCAGTGAACGGCAAACCACAATCATTGGGCTAAATTATTTACATAATATTGGTTGCGGTATCTAGCTGGTTTTGCTCTAGTGTTTTGGTAATTCCTAGCTTTGCATTTTGCAGTTACAACAGTGATAGCGTGACTTTGCATGTTGGTAGCCATGATTGCGTGGCATTACTTTGCATGTTTGCAGCCATGATCGCGTGGCATAACTTTGCATGTTTGCAGCCATGATCGCGTGGCGTTTCTTTGCGAGCAGAAATGGTTGCGTTTTTGCTTGGGTACTTTGCGCTGAATGCATAAGATTAAACATGCTTGACCTTCTCTTGCCTGGATGAATTTAAACAGACATGCTTGATGCCTTAAGCAATCCCTGCTGATCTGTTTTCTCGCGGCCATATTATATCCACTATTGAGATAACGTTATTATGTTGAAAAATAGCAACCCTTATTTTAAGGGGAATAAATGGTTTTTAATACAATGTTGTGTCATTATAAATTTGATGTTATAAAATAATTTAGAAAGAGGCATGTTAAAATATATTTGTATAACATTTAATAAACAAAAGGTTAATCCTAAATCTCTATATATGAAATGTTGAATATCGAATATCAAAAATATTATGGCAAAAGGAGAAACTGCTCATTATGAGTAATTTACTCTTTTCCACATTGTTTAAAAAAGTTGTCTGCATATGCATTAAAATGTGTCTTCATATGGGGAAGGGTTAGGAAGCAAACAATTCTATCGCTAAATGTGAAAAACTAATTTCAAACCCACCATTAAAGAAGAGAGATACGATGTGTGACAATCTAAATGAAGGTAGTGCCCACAGGTCTGCACCGTCACCCCGCCTTCCCAGCCTATGTTCACTGACATCTGACAGGAACTCTGTAATAGAAACAGGTATATTCGTTAAATCAATACCTTTAACCCTTTCCCTCATATAGACGCTTTCTGACGCCTCTGCATCGGACAGCTTTTTGAAAACATAGTGAAAAAAGGAGAAATTGCTCAAAACGAGCAATTTCTCCTTTTGCCACTATGTTTTCCACTTTTAGTCATATGTTATCCATTTAATTTTAGAGATTTTCAATTTTTTGACAAAACATGTTAAAAGTCTTCTGCTGCAGAATTGTCGTATTCCCACATACAAAAAAAATCTGTGGTAGACAACTTAGGAAACATATTGGCAAAAACTTGTACGTGTGCAATAATAGAGTTGAAAATATTATGGCAAAAGGATAAATTGGTCATTATTAGCAATTTCTACTTTTGCCAAAATGTTTTCAAAAGTTGTCTGTACCAGAGGCATCAGAAAGCATCTATATGTGGGAAAGTGTTAATGTTTTAAGGAATTTTGATGAATTTGCAACAGATGAGTGATGACTGTTGTAAACACTGTGGCAAAAGGAGAAATCTCATTTTGCCACAATGTGTATAAAGATTTTCCATATATTTGCCCAGATGTTATGTGGGAATGGGTTAATCTTTTACCTAATAAACAGTTGTCTGGTTAAAAAACATGTGTTGACAATATTGTCCTTTCCAAAATATTCCATGTTTTAATTTAACCCTTTCTAATACAACAAATTTACAGCTGATAACTTTAAAAACATCTGAACAAAAATCTGAAAAACCTCTATAAATTTAAGCTGGTGTTTTTTTAAAGAGTTCAGAATATTGTTGCAAAGGAAAAAAGGCTTGTTTTGGGCAATTTCTCCATTTGTTAAGATGTTTTCAAAAGTCATCTGCTGCTAATTTGCTGAAGGTGGGAAAGGGTTAAAGCAAATAAGTACTCCTTCTCTCACCTCTTCAAAATGTCGAAACATTGTTTCCAGTCTCTTGGTTTCTATTCTGGAACAAGTGGTTATTCTCTGTCTGTTTTTGTCTTTCAATGCAAGCATCTTTCTTGTGTCCGTCTGTGGCCTGTGACCGAGTACTACAATTACAAAAATATTTCAACGACTTCTCTATTGCAGCAAACACACATTTGACCCTTCCACACATTCAACAAATCAGCAGCAGATGACTTTTAAAACATGTGGACTAAAATTATGGAAAATCTCTCGAAACAAAAGTGTGAATACTGAACAGAGTGGAAAACACAATGGCAAAAGGAGAACATTTCTTATTATGAGCTGTTTTTTCTTTTGCCAGTGTTTTTAAAATTCGTCTGCTACAGATGTGTTAGAAAGCATCTGTATTTGAGAAAGGGTTAACAAACTCTTTCAGACCTGCAGATGCAATTTGACACATCTGCAGCAGATCACTTTTGAAAACATTGTGGCAAAAGAACAAATTGCATATAATAAATGTGCCTGCTGACCTGGCTCTATACAGGTGAAACAGGCTGGCCTGGCTCTGCACTGGTGGAACATGCTTCACAAGATAGGTTACAGCAGTCAAGGGTAAAGACCGATCTGATTCTTACATGATTAATCAATCAATCAATCAACAAATCAATCAATTAAACAATGATATGATATAATAATGATGTATTTAAAACATATTACATCAAGAAAACTGGATATACATGGAAAAGAGATAAAGAAGTGCCATCTTGATTATATGAGAAATGTTTCAACACTTCACCACTAGAAGCTTGAAGAAGGACTACTAGACCAATTGTTCTGTCACCAGTAGACAGGTTTAAGTGCCATCTAGTGTATATATAGCAACTGTTTTAAGCACTTTTATCACTAGAAACATGGAGAAATATCATTAGACTGACTATTTTGTCATCAATAGAAGGGGGTTTAAGCTTGATTAAAGATCACTAGACTGACTGTTTTCAATCTATCAGAAGAAGAAGGATTCAGTGCCATCTAGTAAAAAACAGCAAATGTTTCAAGCATTTCACCACTAGAAGCACGAAGAACGACGACTATACTGACTAATGCTGTCAGCAGTAAGGAGGTTAAAGTGCTATCTACTGTATATACGGGAAATGTTTAAAACACTCTACCTCTTAAAACTTGAATAAAGACAACTAAACTGACTGTCCTGTTGGCAGTAAAAAGGGTTAGTTTAAACTTATTTATTTTAAATCGATTGCGAAACAAGCTTTAAGCTTATATTAATCACGCTCGATGTCTGCTTCCTGGATACTTAACCAGTACTCGCGCCGATTGTGTGGAAAAATCCCAAAGTCAGGACCCGCTCATCACGGGACTCGAACCAGGGACCTTTGATGTGAGAGGCCGACGCTCTACCTCTGCACCACTGTCTTCCGAAAAAGGGTTAACAATAGCCTTCTCGTATATACAGGAGATGTTTAAAACATTTTACCTCTAGAAACTTGTAGAAAGACGACTAGATCGACGGTTTTGTCAGCAGTAGAAAGGTTTAAGTGCCATCTACTGTATATACGGGAAATGTTTAACCCTTTCCCTCATACAACAATTCTGCAGCAGACGACTTCGAACATATTTTGTCAAAAAATAGAAAATCTCTATAATTGAATGGATAACCTACGACTAAAAGTGGAAAAAACATTGTGGCAAAAGGAGAAATTGCTCGTTTAGAGCAATTTCTTCTTTTGTCACTATGTTTTTTAAAAAGCTGTCTGCTGCAGAGGCGTCAGAAAGCGTCTATATATATGTTTTAGAACACTTTACCACTAGAAGCTTGTAGAAAGACGACTAGACCGACTGTTTTGTCAGCAGTAGAAGGGGTACTTTGATTACAGATGGTACAGTCATACAGCACCTGCTCCTGTTCCATCTTCTCGCTATGTATGGAATCGGAACTGTACGAGGGTCCCGCATCAGAAGTATCTGTCAAAAGTAGAGGATAAGAGGTCCATATATAGAGGGGTACGCTTTTATCCCCCGTAACATGTCTCTAATTCTCAGACTGAACCCTTTGATCAAGGTATTCAAAAGTATTGTCTAATCGCTTTCCCCACATACATCCATTCTGTTGAAGAAGATTTTTTTTAAAGGATCTATGCAAAAAAAAAGGAACATTATAGAAAGATAAGAAATCCGTGCTCTGTTGACAGAGTGACAGTCTATCTAAGAAGCAATGTTTTCTATGTGTCAAAATACTTCTGCATGTGGATAGGATATTGTTTATTTGTTTGATTAACCTTTTCCCTCATACGACAATTCTGCAGCAGGCGACTTTGAACATATTTTGTCAAACGATAGAAAATCTCTATAATTGAATGGATAACATACGACTAAAAGTGGAAAACATTGTGGCAAAAGGAGAAATTGCTAGTTTTGAGCAATTTCTTCTTTTGTCACTATGTTTCAAGAAACAGTCTGCTGCAGAGGCGTCAGAAAGCATCTATATGAGGGAAAGGGTTAAAAGGATCTAGGCAAAAATATTTAAAATCTCTACAAATGGACGTATGATTATCAAAAAGTTGAGAACATTATAGAAAGATAAGAAATCGAGTATCATATTTAATATCTCCATTTCCTGCAATGTTTTCTATGTGTCAAAATACTTCTGCATGTGGATAGGATATTGTTTATTTCTTTGATTAACCTTTTCCCTCATACGACAATTCTGCAGCAGACGACTTTGAACATATTTTGTCAAAAAATAGAAAATCTCTATAATTGAATGGATATACGACTAAAAGTGGAAAACATTGTGGCAAAAGGAGAAATTGCTCGTTTTGAGCAATTTCTTCTTTTGTCACTATGTTTCAAGAAACCGTCTGCTGCAGAGGCATCAGAAAGCGTTTATATGAGGGAAAGGGTTAAAAGGATCTAGGCAATAATATTTAAAATCTCTACAAATGGACGTATGATTATCAAAAAGTTGAGAACATTATAGAAAGATAAGAAATTGAGCATCATATTTAATTTCTCCATTTCCTGCAATGTTTTCTATGTGTCAAAATACATCTGCATGTGGGTAGGATATTGTTTTTTTGTTTGATTGAGGATTAATGCAGTTTTCAACAATTTTACAGTCATATCCCACTGGCCAGTTTACCTACGCAAGTGTTTCCTGGCTTTCTCACATCAGTACTCCACAAAACAGTCTTTCCAAGTAACTGGCTGCTTTTCCACATAGACTATTAGCCCTTGCCAAAATGGGACAATAACTTTTGATGTTCCTATGACAAATATAGCTCATATTGGACGGTAACATTTCCTGATAGTTGTTAACATTTCAATAAAGTTTCAATCAAATCCCTTTAACCATTTTTTAAGTATGTCTTTGGACAGGCAGTTGACGCCAATGTTATCTTTCTGCCAATGGAATGTCAATTTTGAAATATCAAATCTATAACATGCAGTAATTACAATATTGTAGGCCTCCGGTCAAAATTACTATATACAATTATGTATGTAATACAACAACAAATCAAATGGTAGACTAGTTATTTAACTATTATAAAGAAAATCCGTTTCAGAGCTTTACTAATAAGTTGTGATAAATTTTGCAGTTTTACTTGATTATAAGATAATGTAAATCTTTAAAAAAAAAGGTCTGATGTAAATTCCTCTTGTGTTATTGAACATGGTGCAATAAAACAAGAAGTCTTCTTCATTCTCAATAGAATTTGGACATTTTGGACAAAATGGTTGCTTGTAAGGTATATTGTGATACTTTCCACTGTTAGACTGAATATACCCACCTTCAGTTTCCATTGCTTGTTCCATGAATGCTTTTTGTTGGGATGCAAAATCAGCCATTAATTTTTGCTGTCGCTCTCTGGCTTTTTTTCTCCTGTTTAACATAAAAGGCAAGGGAAATGTCATCAGAACATACAAGGGTCATACTTCATTAACATTGTCTAAACCAATTCCCAGACGCATTATGCTGCAGACAATTTTTGAAACTATTAAGATCATTTTCCCCTTTTAGGACAATGTTTTCAACTATCTGTATTTTCATCCTAAGAGATTTTTTCCACATTACGCCTAGCTGTTTTTAAAATTGTCTGATGCAGTCTTAATGTATGTTGGAAAGAGATAAATCCTTATTTGACTCTTAAGCCCTTTGTTGTGAAAATCGAAAGCATGCCTTCATTAGTAAATTCTTTTAACCATTTCCCAAATACAACAAATCTGCAGTAGACGAGGCAAAAAATCTTTTTAAAGAAAATTATAATATATAATATTTTTAACAATTGATTGTTTGGTTTTTACGCTGCTCTTATATCATGGCGTTTTCCTTGGTAGATAACCAGTACTTCTGGTCCATTCATCTTGATCCCAGCCAGTCAGTTGTAATGCTAACCCCATAACCCTAAGCACCAAGGTTGGCAGCCATTACTACCAATTTTAAAGTCTTCGGTATGACCCGGCCAGGGTTCAAACCTGCGACCTCCCGCACCTGTGGTGCATGCTCCACCACTACACCATCTAGGCGGTATAATTTAAAACAAGGTATTATGGAGTACAAATAGATTTTCGGTAAATTAAGATGACATTTCCCTTGTTATTCAAGCTAAAAACCACCAGACAATACTTATTTCTTAACCCTTTAACAGCTTTTTGAAAACAAATTGACAAAAGAAGAAACTGCTCAAAATGCATAATTTCTCATTTTGCCACAATGTTTTCAACTTTTAGTGATAGGTTATCCATTCAATTATAGAGATTTTCTATTTTTTGACAAAATATGTTCAAAGTCGTCTGCTGCAGAATTGTCGTATGAGGGAAAGGGTTAATCGTATCCTTATGAATATTCATGTTAAATCGAAAATGAGGTTTGGGTTGATCATGAATATTCTTTGAGAATAGATTATCATTTTTTTCAAATACCACATCAGTTCACGCTTTCCCTCATACAGATGCATTTGAATGCCTGTACAGTGGACACAAGAAGATGTCTTCTTAAGTCACATTGTTTTCTTCTCTGTTCAATAAAGATGATTTCATATATAATGATTTTCCATATTTTTGTCTAAATGAATGCAAAGTTGTCTGCTGCAGAATTTTTGTTTGGGGGGAAAGGTTTAATTGAATAATTGAATTTATATAATACCGTAATAGTTTAATTTACCTCTCTTCGTTATCAACTGGACTTTTCCCTTTCTTTGACGAGGTTCCTTCTTTTGGTGTCTGTGCACGACAAATATCCTCCACAGATCTGGCACAGTCCTTGCTCTGTTGACAGAGTCTATCTAGTAATCTCTGGACATAGAATGCTCCATCCCCCACATGTCCATTGACAGCTGATCGATTTGATTTTGACATTGGCACATATGATCCAGTTTTTCCCGTCAATTTAGAATGAAGTTTCAGCAATAGCGTCAACATGTTTTCATTGACCGAGACTTTTCTCGTCTTTGCCTGCTCGGTTGAGACTCCACGGGTTTCATACTTAGGATGAGCCTGACTGGTGGTCGGGTGTATTGGCAGGATGTTTGGCTGTGACCTTGAGGCACTTGAAAGCGAGTACATGGAGATGGTGGGCATCTGACCTGAATGGACAGCTGTGATGGGACCACTGGAACCTTGAATAATGAACAACAGTGACATCAATAGCATAATACAATGGGATATGAACCTTAGTTTTAACACAATTTGAGCAACACTCTTCAAAATACACCCACAAGTCATATACCACCGGTGTAGATCGAGATTTGCGCAGTCTGATTTGGCACTGCAATATTTGCTAATAAGTCATAGAAGTCAACAATCTTTTGTTAACCTGTATACATTTGGATCCTTGAGCATGGAACAGTGTCCAATCTAGGATTCGAAAACAAGGTGGAAATCTTATTGGAAAATTTATTTTATGAACAAATTGAGGCATTTTTCCTTCTTTGTCTATGTAAAAAGATTCCCCTTTTCCATATGAGCCTTACCACGCGAAAACCAACATTATGGACTCTGCGTAATGTATAGACCCAGATCCGGGTGAAGTGTCAGTCCGGGTTAGCCTGCGTGGCATGCTTAGGCTGGTCTGGGTCGATACTCTTCCTAGCAATTCGCCTTTTGCCACACTATTTTCAACTCTTTTCAATGAATAACCTTTCCTTTATGGCAAATTCCCTTTAAGTTTTCATTGATGTTTTCGAAGTCGTCTTCTGTAGATTTGTTCATAGGGGGATAAATTTGAATGTTTGAACATATATACAATTTTTGTTAATGTTTTTCACATCTACAATTCAAGCTTATCTATGATATGCAGGTGGATATTGATTGATTTATTGTTTGTTTTTTTGCGTCACTTTCAACAATTTTCCAGTTATATCGCGGCATTTCCTGGGTTAGTTACGAGTACTAGTGGTCCATTTATCCTGACACCAGCCTGTCAGTTGTTATGGTAACCTCTCAACCGTGGGGGCCAAGGAGGGCCGCCATTACTTCCATTTTCAAAGTATTTGGTTTGACCCGGCCAGGGATCGAACACTAGACCTCACGCACCCGAAGCGGACGCTCTACCACCACACCATCGAGGTAGATAACTAACATGCTTACTAGACAGGGCACTGGGTGCCAGGTGAAACATCTCTTCGAAGGAGGTGTCCATTGACATCATCATCACATTGTTTTGTTCCACAGCTATCGGAATCTCGACGTCACAAACCGTTTCGCGTACATTTTTGAAGATATCACTGCCTGAGAACCACTCTTTGTAGTTCCTGTCTGGCACATTTGCTGGGGATGGACGAACCTAAAACAAATATACGTTATCTTAATAGTATTTAATTTATTTATTGGGGTTTTACGCCACTTTCAACATTATTTCAGTTATATCACAGCGACAGTTCACTTATTCATGATCCCTGGGTAAACAAACCAGTACTAGGCTAGAAAATGTGCCTTGCCCAAGGTGACGCGACTGGGGACCAAACCTGGGACACCCGGTTTCGAAATCCCCGACGCTAACCACTCGACCAGTGGATTCCATCTAACTAGTAACTTGTGGTTAAGTTCAACAGTCAAGCCACGATAGCACAGTCAGTAAGGATGAGGATATGCCAATCCAGGAGTCATGGGTTCAAACACTTGTTCTACAGTTTATTCTTTCATAACTGAGACTGAAGGAAGTCATTGCAAACAAGCATCATTCGTCTTCTACCAAAGAGCTTAAAGAGTCTACGTTGGATGGTAGCCAATTGCCTACGAATAAGGTTGTGTAGAGTACAAGGGCAAGAGACTCAGGAAAAACACATCGAAAGAACTGGCTGCAGTGATATAAGTGAAATATTGTTGAAAACGATGTTTAATTCTGTCAATCAATGAAGCTTAACCCTTTCCCTCACAAAACAATTCTTTAGCAGATGACTTTGAACATATTTTGTCAAAAATTAGAAAATCTCTATAATTGAATGGATAACCTAGGACTAAAAGTGGCAAAAGGAGAAATTACTTGTTTTGAGCAATTTTTTCTTTTGTCACTATGTTTTCAAAAAGCCATCTGCTGCAGAGGCGTCAGAAAGCGTAAATGTGAGGGAAGGGGTTTACCGTATTGATCCTTTACTCCAAACAAACAACTTCAGACACCTCTCCTTATGAAAGAAGACATTCAGATGATCCTGGTGAGATTACTTAATATGAGACAGTACAACCTTTCTAGTGGAAAACATTGTGGCAAATGTAGCAGTTGCTCATCATGAATGAGCTATTTCACCTTTTGCCACAACATCCTAAACAAGAGTGCTGACAATCGTCTTTTTTTTGTAGGTCAAAAAAGGGGCATTACTTAATAGTTATTAACGCAAGAGTTATCTGACTTACATATTGTTCCTGGAAACATGTGTACCTCGTCTTATTCGAGAATGATGAACAGTTTTTGAGTTATGAGGTAAGGTTAAAGTTTTGTGATGACGCAGACGACAAAAAACAGACGAGCTAAAAATCATCTGCTGCAGATGTCAAAATGTGGGAAAGGGTTAATAGTTGCTAATACTTACTCTGTGAGTTGTGCCTGGATTTGGAAGAGTGGCAGCCAGTTCTAACAAGTGAACTGCGTAGTAAGCAATACTCTCTGGTAAGGTGGCATCTTTTAAAACCTAAAATGGAAAATAAAAATAGTAAACTACACATATCTACCTGTAGAATGAGACATGTTGACTGTTTACCTGGGTTTAATTCAGAAAGAGCAGTTGTTTGATTGGTTGACGTTTTCAACAATTTTTCAGTTATATCAGTGATCAGTTCAGGTCACTTAAATATTTCCTGGCTTCCTCACACTGTTACGCTACACAACAACCTATCCAGGTAACTGTCTGCTTTTCCACATCGACTGTTAGCCCATTGATAGAAGACAAAGGACACATCTCACGTTGATTCTTGTTGCCCGAGCTTTGGTTCAAACTCACCACCCGTGCATTGACAACCTGAGCTGGGGCTGAGAAGTTGTTAGGTGGTTGTTAGTTACATACAACAACTTTAAAACACCAGAAGGACGCTCTCTTTTTTCCAAAAAAATTTAATGAATAGTCGAGCTAAAGATGAATTGCTTCTACCGAACATCTGGGCCAGGTTTACGAATAGTCAAAATAATACAGATTATGGCCCTAGCTATAATCTCACTTATTTTGGGGCTGACAAACCTTTGTGGGTTGGGAGATGCTTTTAAATTGGGTTTTTGGAGTTTTTGGAATCGTTTTCTTTCGGGTTAAATCATCTGCCTGTTATGATCAAGTCTAGACTGCAAAGCGCTTGCAGTTACTATTGGATTTGATTAAGCGTCTAATTACCTGTTACGCAAAGTCTCGGATGCTATAAAATTTGAGAATATTCGGAACACTCTTTTTCAATCAGCCTCGAGGAACCATGCACAATATAGATTTCGAAAAAAAAGAAAATGTCTGTAATCTATTCAAACCTTGTGTAGAACTGTAAAGAGTAAGGCGTGCATCGTTCGACAGTGTAGGATTCTGTACATTGCCTTGTAATAGTCATGTATCTTCCCTGGCGGCTTAAACGGTGGCCAGGGTTGACCTTTACCTGTATACTGTCCTTTCCTCTTCATACTGGAAAATACAGTTCAGTTTCAGATTATAACCCTTTCCCTCATATTGATGCTTTCTGGCGCCTCTGCAGCAGACGGGTTTTTGAAAACATAGTGACAAAAGAATAAATTGCTCAAAACGAGCAATTTCTCCTTTTGCCACAATGTTTTCCACTTTTTGTCATAGGTTATCCATTCAATTATGGAGATTTTCTATGTTTTGACAAAATACGTTCAAAGTCGTCTGCTGCAGAATTGTTGTATGAGGGAAAGGGTTAACGAACATATCTACATTTGTATATATCCGTAATAGTAAAATGTATTCACTGTGTAAATATCATTTTTCTAAACAGTGACATATAGGCCTAAAGGGGGCCAGGCTCTTAAACTATTAAAATTCAATCTGTACTCAGAGTATTATTGTTTTGGACACTAGTGTTTTTTCGTTTAATACTCAATGTTGTTATATATGTATGTTTTTTTTTATATACACATGTCACTTCATAAAAAGATTTACTTACTTACTTCGGTTAATAAGACAATGTCCATGCTTTTGACATATTTGCACCAATACGAACCACATCACAAAAATGTAACCCTTTTTCCCACATACAACAAATCTGCAGCACTTTTGAAAACGTGTAGGAAAAAGGCATGCATTACATACATGTGTGGCTCTAGTTCAATCTATCCAATTTGATCTTAATCTGCCAATGTTTGCCATTTGATCACAGAAGGTGTGAACCCTTTCCGGCCTGCAGTTTTGATGCATTTGCAGTAGAAAAACTTTTGAAAATATTATGGCAAAGTAGAAATTGGTCACAATGAGCATAAAAAATTATAAACCTTTTATCACATTGTTTTCAATGCTATCCAGTAAGTTAACCTTCATTTAAAGAGATTTTGCATGGGTGTTCAAAGTCTTCTGCTGCAGATTTGCTGTATACATGTGGGAAAGATTTAAGATACTTTTGTCCAGATTTCTGGATCAGCTTTATAGGCGGCCTAGGAAGATGTTTATCCACACTTGTCATAAATATCTTAAGATTGAAGTTCCTGAAGTCAGACTTATTTTGATTGATTGGTGTTTAAAGCCGTTTTCAACAATTTTCAGTCAAATCAAGACGGCCAGTTCACCACCCCATGTGTTTCCTGGATTTCTCACACCAGTACTCCACACGATAGTCTTTCCAAGCAACTGGCTGCGCTGCTTTTCCACAACTGTTGGTGGAAGGCAATGACATATGCTGCATTGACTTCTGTAAAACATCAGAATGAATGTTCGTCAAGCCGATGTTCAAGCTTAATATCCCTGGATTGACAGCCGCATCGCTACCCTGGTTTAGCAAACATTTTGAATGAGTCTAAATGACTTACTATTCCGTGTATCTGTCCATTGCGGACTGGAAATCATTCCTATGTACAGCCCTTAGTAACACATGGACAGGATCAAAGTCTGTCTCCCATAACCCATCTGTAAAAGCAGTATATTGTAGAATTGCACGCTGATAGTACCGCATTTTGGTTAATCTGCAGCAGATGATTGTTTGAACCCTTTCCAACATACAGATACATTGTGATGCATCTGGAGCACATGTTTTTTGAAAACACTATGAAGCAATTAGAAATTCCTAATAAAGAGAAGTTTCTCCTTTTACCACAATGGTTTCAGCTCTTTTCAATAATGTTCTTTCATTTATAGAGATATTTCATGTTTTTAAAGTAGTCTTTGGCAATTTTGTTTTAAGTGGGGCGAGGGTTAAAACATGGTGGCAAAAGGACATATTGTTCTTAATGAACATTTACTAAATATCTCACTAGAAAACATTTTCTATTCTGTTATTGAAATACATTTTTCATAGCAAAGGTTTTTTTCCCATTATTTTCTTTTCACACATCATTTCTAGTTGAAAGGAAAACTATCAATTTCAGAGAAAAAGGGAAATGTATCTGAAAAATACCTTTAAAGACCTGACATAGAATTATTTATACTTGTGGATTTGAGATTGGTATTTATAAGATAATGTACCATGTTAATAAAGCCTTGAAATAAGTAATATACATGTTATGAAGTAATCACTGCATACAAGTACTAGCTTTCACAATCTCTAACTTGAAGCAGCCAACAAGTAAAACCAATTTAAAAATATTATCTTCCTTGCAATCCATCCTGACAAACCAAATCTCAATATTCATCTTACAAAACTGATTTCGTTGAGTTTATTTATGTTTGGTTAAGGATCATATAAGAATTTACAACAGCGTTAGAAAAGAAAAAAAATATGTAACCTTCTAGTAAGTCAGTAAGTGAAAGCATGACAGAAAGATAGACAAAAGACGAAGAAATTATCCATATGCTTCTCTTTGCAAAGGGAAAGTCACTGTTACAAGCATCATTTGTCTTTCACCAATAGGCTTACAGTCTATGTAGAAAAGCAACCAGTTGCTTGGAAAGTATGTTGTATGGAGTACTGGTGTGATAAAGCTAGGAAACACATGAGAAGACACTGGTCGCCATGATATGACTGAAAAATTGTTGAAAACAGCGTTAAGCCCCAATCAATAAAAACAACAACTCCTTGCAAAGGTAGGTAACTCAAAAAGCAACAAGTGTGTTTATTTATCTAGAGCTCTGAACAAACAAACTAACCTTTAGGAACATAAGTGCCTTGTTGTAGGCCACTTCCTGGTTCAAAGTTTGGGGCTTTGTATGTGGCCACATCTTTAAGTGTGGGTTCAAACAGTTCTTTGGACTGCCTCTGGGTCCCCAATTTTTCTGGCATGAGGTCAGAGAGCTGACTATGATGTCTATCATTCACAAACAAAAGGGTCGTCATTTCTAGACGTGTGAGCTCTTTGTCATCCATTCCTGTGAAAAAAAACCAAATCAGAATTAGAGGCTCAACTTAGAATGATAGGCCTTCAGACATCTGCAACCAGTGTTAAACCAGAAAACCCTATATATTTCTAGAGAAAAATCATTCTTAATAGCTTTCTCATTCTAAATTCACAAAGAAATAACCCCGAGACTTTTCAATTTCTATGATAATATCAGCAGACAATGATTTTTCATACTTTTGCCTAGATGTTGTTTCTAGGTCGTCAGCTGCAGATTAGTTGAATGAAGGAAAGGGTTAAATTAGTGTATTACTTCAAACCCAATTGTTGTTTCAAGTCACATATAGCACGAGAAAGGTAATGACGATACGTACCCATATAGATTCTAACAGACAGAAGCATATTGAGGAACTGTAAGGCCCCTTCCACCATAGCAATCTCTTGTTCTTTCTCCAGCTTATAACTTTTCGTACCAGGAGTGGTGCTGAAGGATAGCCAGTCATTTATGTGAAACCTGTAAAATACAAGTATAGCCAATCATTTATCAGTATGTGAAGCCTGTAAAATACAAATATAGCCAGTCATTTATGTGAAACCTGTAAAATACAAGTATAGCCAATCATTTATCAGTATGTGAAGCCTGTAAAATACAAATATAGCCAGTCATTTATGTGAAACTGTAAAATACAAATATAGCCAGTCATTTACGTGAAACCTGTAAATTTCAAATATACTCAGTCATTTACCGGCATGTGAAAGCTGTAAATTACAAATATACTCAGTCATTTACCGGTATGTGAAATCTTTAAAATACAAATATAGCCAGTCCTTTACCGGTATGTGAAAACTGTAAATTTCAAATATAGCCAGTCATTTATCGGTATGTGAAAAATGCAAAACTGAACCAAAATTTAGGTCAAAGAAAATTCATACAAATAAAACCATAAATGATTTTTTTCGCTCATGAATAGGTAACATGCAGGAAAAAAATTCAATAACCTATTTAAATTTCTTCAATAACCCCAACTGGCAGATAGGTGCAGTTATTTTTTATTTATATTTAAAAGCGGTTATGCAAAAAACACAGATAGAAAATTGTTCTCATCTATTTAAATCATTTATTCTTAAAATCAATATTTATTTAAATAATTTAAAACAAAAAACTTTGAGGGTATAGAATATTTTCGGTTATTTATAATTATTTTCCGTACTTCAAAATATTCTTAAATACTTTCTACAAACATAATTTGATTTCATAGCGTCAACTATAACTAAAGATATAAATTGTAATACTGTTTTTCTATTTTAAGCAACAGTGACATTGGCCTAACCCCAATAGCCACAAATCACCATCCCTTTTAAGATCTCTTTAAATACATACTACAAACACAATTTGGTTACATTATGTCAACTATAATTTCAGATATTGAATTTATTACGGTATTTCTATGTTTAGTAACAGTGACCTTGACCCCAGGAACCCCAAAACACAATCCAATTAAATGCTTCATACAAACACTTATCAAATAATACAAAAATATTGTGTATAATAAGTGAGTTTTATATTTTCTAAGTTAAGAAGGGCAATAATCCGGTCAAAATACATGACAGGTTTATGTAACTTGTAAAACTCTTCCTTCAATCTATTGTACAGTTGATAGTGAACAAGGATTTCAAGTTTCAAACAGATAGTCTTGTTAGTTTGCATGTAAGTGACCTTAACCCAAAATTTTAAAATGCAGAAATGTTAAAATGCAGTCAAAAGTTATGAAACTTGCACCTGTTGTTGCTACTATGATATAAGACAACTTAATTTCAAGTTTCAAATCTCTTCCTTGAATGGTTAGTGAGGAAAAATTGACTTTAAACAAAAAAGCAAATATACGCCGCAAGACAACGACATCAATGACGGCTGCTGAGGAAGCTATGACATAAGCTCATCCGTCTGAAACAGACAAGCTAATAAACACTAAGAACATGTAAGAAATTTCCAACTGGTTAAATCAAGTTATAAAAGCCTCACCTGTCTAGCACTGTCTGCACAAAATAATCTGGATCCAATCTACCCGCACACACCTAAACATAAACAAACAAATATATTTAGTCCTTTTTACACCTGCAGATGCAATTTGACACATTTGTAGCAGACAAGTTTTTAAAACATTGTGGCAAAAGGAGAAATTATTCATGATGAGTAATTTCTCTTTTTGCATCAATATTTTAACTTTTTTTCAATACTTATTCTATCATCTACAGAGAATTTCCATCATATAGGCTAGATCTTTTCAAAGTCGTCTGCTGCAGAAAACTTCATATGTGGGAAAGGGCTATTTGAATTGTCCCACTGAAAGAGACTATATTCAAAAAGCATACTTTCATTATCAGAAATGTCCAATACATTTTTCAGCTAGATCTTTTAACCCTTTCCCTCATATAGACGCTTTCTGACGCCTCTGCAGCAGACAGCTTTTTGAAAACATAGTATCAAAAGAAGTAATTGCACAAAACATGCAATTTCTCCTTTTGTCACAATGTTTTCCACTTTTAGTCATAGGTTATCCATTCAATTATAGAGATTTTCCATTATTTGACAAAATATGTTCAAAGTCGTCTGCTGCAGAATTGTTGTATGAGGGAAAGGGTTAAATGTCGTCTGCTGCAGATTTGTTAAAAGTGGGAAAATGATATACTCCAATGAAAGAGGCCAGGGCCCAAAACTATAAAACTTTTAAAACGTTCTCCGTGCTCAGTAATGAACTCCATGCTCCAAGGAAGACTTCTTATTGGTCAATTTCGAGAATGAATTCGCTTTTGACCAATAGGATAATTGAGCTATTTTGAAAACATCTGATTATATTTTTTTTACAAAATTTGAATAAATACATAAAAAACTAAAATTTACCTGCATCAAATAAACATCGGCATCCACCATGCAGTAACAGAAATGGCACTGGACATAGGTCATTGCCTGACCGCGGATCTGGACACCATTTCTGACCCACATACCGCAGTATATCTCAGTTATGGCAACCTGAAATATGTTGATTCCAAGTTTTATGCTGCTTTCAACATAATCGATCCATTCCCACATCTTA
This sequence comes from Serripes groenlandicus, assembly GCA_031761405.1. Taxonomy (NCBI): domain Eukaryota; kingdom Metazoa; phylum Mollusca; class Bivalvia; order Cardiida; family Cardiidae; genus Serripes; species Serripes groenlandicus. The sequence goes on from JASEVX010000015.1 coordinate 8,508,818, forward strand.
CAAATCTGCAGCAGGTTACTTTGAAAACATCTAGGCAAATATAAGCCGTCCCTCGAGAAAACCAACATTATGGCCTCTGCGTAATGTATCGAACCAGATCAGCCTGCGCATTCCAGGCAGACTGATCTGGTCCCGCACTTTCTGTCTCAGGGGGATAGAGGTATAGAGTAATGATTCCTGAAACAGAAAATCCACAGGAGGCGAAAAGTGTGCATCCGGGTAAGTCTGTGTGGCATACTTAGGCTGATCCAAGTCGATACTTTACACAGAGTCCACAATGTTGGTTTTCTCGCAGGACTGCTCAAATATGGAAAATCACTGAAAGCTTTAGACCTGTCCCATATACAACAAATTTGCAGACAATTAAAAAAACATTAAAACACAATATGGCAAATCTCTATAAATTAAAATATAATTATTTATTAGAATTGAAAACATTGAGGCAAAGGAGAAATTGCTCAATGCTTTTTAAAATTTGTTTGCTGTCGATGCGGGTAAATGCATATGGTTGATAAAAGATTGAATTGAAAAACATCATAACAAAAGGGATATTTTCTCTTCATGACTTATTCCACTATGTGCCACAATGGTTTTAAAAATCTACTGCTGCAGATGCGTAAAAAAGTCTTCATATGGGACAGAATATCATGGTTACATATCAGCCTCTTACCATCACTCCAAACAATATTCTTCTTAGGCAACTAGCTACCTTCCCTTGGGTATCGCAATAGCCCAACTTTTTTTCTTCAAAAAAACAGACAAGCTAATAAAACTGTTAAAAACAGCACTTAGCACTCATCAATCAATCAATACTTACCTGTATTTGCATCAGGTGAATTAACAAAGACTTGAGCATTCGTTCTGGAGGGACTATGGACAAAAAATCTACCCCTTGATACTGAGTACTCTGTACCATAAACAAGGCTAGATATCGGTGTAATGGTAAATGGAAGGATATCTGTAATGGGTTCGGCTGGAAAAAAAAGAGGACAATTTAGAATTATGTTTACTTCAAATCAATGAGAAATCAAAATTAATAAAACTATGTAGTTATCAATCTATCAAGTCCGTAGATGTCATTTGTAAATCCTAAAGAAAGCTTAGTGCTTACTTATTGTTTATTGTTTACAAATAAAAAAATATTGTTTTGTTATAAAGAAAATTTAAGGTACTTGACGTCTGATATGAACTTTATCTGACAAGGTTTGGAGAACTAATATTTGACGACCCTTGGCGAGACAATTATGTATCAGTTCTACAAGCCACTGAATTGATTTGTTTAATTAGAAAGTTTTGGTTAACTTACATTTGAAGATTCTTTACAACAAGGCTCGAAAATTATATATCAGTTCTCAAAGCCACTGAATTGATTTCAAATAAGAAAGTATTAGTTAACTTACATTTAAAGATTCTTTAAAACAAGGCGAGACAATTATATATCAGTTCTCCAAACCACTGAATTGATTTTAAATTAATAGAAAGAATTAGTTAACTTACATTTTAAGATTCTTTACAACAAGGCTCGACAATTATATATCAGTTCTCCAAGCCACTGAATTGATTTGTTTAATTAGAAAGTATTGGTTAACTTACATTTGAAGATTCTTTACAACATATTGCATCAAACCAGTCTTGCAGGGCATCCTGACAGGCTTGGATCATTATACGGGTGTATTGGACTGTCTCCTAAAATACAAGACTGTCATTTAATCCTTTCCCACAGACAGATGCTTTATGATGTCTTTGCGACTTTTGAAAACATTGTGGCAAAAGAAGAATGATGAGCAATTTCTTCTTTTGCCACAATGTTTTCAACTCTATTCTATAACTAGAAATATCACTGTAGGTGTTGAATACTCCCAGCTGGTGCCTGACAATATACATATGTATGAGAAATTCAAGGGGCCATAACTCATTTAAAAATAATTTGAGTGCAACACACCAACAATATGCACAACTAGGCTAGGTATCAATCATTCTTGTGAAGTTATATTGAATTCTGACCAAGGGTTGCTGAGAAATAGTGTTCACAAGAAATGTCTACAGACCAACAGTGTTTGAGAAATTCAAGGTGCCATAACTCATTTAAAAATAATTCCAGTGCAACACGCTGACAATATGCACAACTAGGCTTGGTATCAATCATTATTGTGAAGTTATATTAAATTCTGACCAAGGGTTGCTGAGAAATAGTGTTCACAAGAAATGCCCAGACCAACAGACCGTCAAACGTGACTCCTATATAGCCCCCATATACTACGTATCTGGGGGTATAATTAAACTCTCATTTATAGAGGCATTCAATATTTTTGAAGTCGCCTGCAGAAGATTTGGTGTATGTGGAAAAGAGTTAACCCTTTCCCTCATTCGGCAATTCTGCAGCAGACGACTTTGAACGTATTTTGTCAAAACATAGAAAATCTCCATAATTGAATGGATAACCTATGACGAAAAGTGGAAAACATTGTGGCAAAAGGAGAAATTGCACGTTTTGTGCAATTTCTTCTTTTGTCACTATGTTTTCAAAAAGCCGTCTGCTGCAGAGGCGTCAGAAAGCGTCTATATGAGGGGAAGGGTTAATGCATAGGATCTGATTTGGTTATTTACATCTGATTTGGTTATTTACATCATTAGAAAAAGAGAATGGCTAGATAATGCATTCAGAGATGATTCTTTTGATTACCAAGAACACAGAGTTTTAATGTCAAGAGTAGTTAAAGACATAAAACATGCCCATTATTAAGATCTTTATTATCGGTATATATAATTCAATACAAAACCAGCTCAGACTTTTTAACATTTTAGGTTATAGACAAAAAGGAGCTGCTTTAATACCATAATTCAAGTATTTTTTTTTTTTAAATCGAAACGGAAAAAATGTTGTATGTAGTACTGGTGTGAGAGGCAGGAAACACATACTGTAAAACACTTTGAATTCAACATTAAAATTTCGCGATTTTTGTCCAAAATCAGGTCCTTTTTTTTCATTAATGTTTTCATGAATTTGCGACATCTGCTTTAATAGTCAAATCAAAGCACTGAAAGTGCTCATAGAAAGGGGCTAACTGCAGATTACATTTGGACATGGATTTACCGATCCCAAAAGTCTTACTAGAACACTTTACAATAGCTTTACACTTTACAATTGTTATGTCCATATATTGAGTTGAACGCAAAATACTGTACACACAGTATGGTGGTTTATCCATATACTAAAATTTGACACAACATATGTACGGACTCTGCACCTGTTTGGCCAATTAGTAAAATAAAGTTTTCCACATTTGTAATAATTATGCTAAGTTTGATTTTCCTGCAGCACCGCAAATTTGCTAATAAGAAGCCTACTAGGAGAAAATTCAAGAGAGTTTTGTTCATCAGGTGCGGTTTTATAAGTATATACTGTACTTGCCTTTCCTTTGAGATGCGAAATATGCGACCACATTGGCGAAGCGGAGATTTCTAATTCTGCAGTAAATGCTGCGTAATAATTGTCAGGTTCAAATTCCACATGTTGGTGCAACTCCCTCTGGTTCAAGTGCATACCTGTAAACATAATGTTGAATTACTTGGCGTAGCTTAGTTTAGTTTAAACTTATCTATTTGACATTGATTGCGAAACAAGCTTTCAGCTTATATTAACACTTTCCCACCTGCAGATGCATTTTGACGCAATAGCAGCAGATGACTTTTGAAAACATTGTTGCCAAAGGTGAAAAGCAATTTCTCCCTTGGCCGCAATGTTTTCAACTTTATTTAACAATTAAGCTATCTTTTATGGAGATTTTTCAGGTTTTTGTCACTATGTTTTCAGAGTCGTCTGCTGCATATTTGTTGTATGTGGGAAAGGGTTAATCACTCTTGATGTCTGCTTCCTGGAGATTTAACCTGACAGGGTATTTCATGATATTATCTGTTTGAAAGCAACTGAAGAAAAATAATTTGAAGTAGAACTTTGATACAGGGGGGTAGAAAACATTGTTTGAAAAGAAAATGCATGTTCTGTTCATTTTAAACAAACTCTGCTTTTCTCATAATATTTTCAAAAGATGTCTGCTGCAATGGCATCTAAAGTTGTCTGTATCAGGTAAATGGCTAATGCGAAAAAAGGTCAAAGCTTTTAATTAGTTTGAATGAACTTCTTTGAATAGAAATTCATTGACATCATGCTATTCCCAAAGTATATTACCAGTACCATTGTTACTTCTTTATTCTTATAGCAGCTAAGAGTTGTTATCCTATTCCTGCAATTGTGAGCGCCAAGTTGGGATGCCAGTACTACCAATAATAAAGTCTTTGAAATTGAACCTTGGTCTCTCGCCGTAGACCCTTACTATTTAACAACTGAGTTGGTGGCCTGCTTTCTTAAATGTTTGTGAAAGTAAATTGAACATCTGATAATTAGAAGAATTTGATAATAAGTTGAAAAGCTTGTGTGAAAAGGAATCATTGTGGTTGATTGGGGCCTCTATCATCTTAAATCATAACTGCTCTCAAAGAGTTAAGATGGTTCAATTAAATTCAGTTATATTCAATTGCATTGCATTCTCGTTCCAATCCATTTCACTTTAAAACTCATTCTAATTTCCAACTTACACAATTTAACATTGGCTGATCCAAATGGCTAATCCATTCAATTCACCCAGAGCCCATATTCAGCAACCATTCTAACTTTCAAGTTCATTCCAATCTAGGAGTGGGTTTCATACTAATTCTTACACTGTTTTGAATATTCCCCCGTTAAATTAAAAATAGACAGGGGATTTTTTTTTTACATAGACAAAGAAGGAAAAATGCCATAATTTGTTTATAAAATTAATTTTCCAATAAAAATTCCCCTATTGTTTTCAAATCCTAGATAAGACACTGCAAAGTTACACATTTTCACAATTGCTATTCCAATCGGAAATTCAGTAAAAGTAAGAAAGATATTTAGAATGATTGGTAAATGTAACTCCAGAATGAAAAATTCAAAATGCTCATAACTGTTACTTACCCTGAAAATAGGACAGGAGTTCCAGCCACATGGACACAAGTTTTGCGTCGGACAGAAACTTGTGTGAAATATCTTTATGCGAGAGTACATTGATGAGGTCGCTGATGATTGGCCAATAGCAGTGCTCCTTCATCGCCTCCTGGCTACAGTCTACCACCATGTGGAAGTTCTGATGGGCATCTAGAAGAGCACACAATTTATTTGATTGGTGTTTTACGCCACTTTCAATAATTTTTCAGTTTTATCATGGTGTTTCCTGGTTGAGTTACCAGTACTACGTACTGGTCCATTCATCCTGACAACAGCCATTCAGTCGTAATGCTAACCTTGAGGCAACAGAAGTCTTTGGTATAACCTGGACAGGGATTTAACCAACAAACTCCCTCACCCAAGAGGAATACACTACCACTACACCCACTGAGGAGGTAGAAGAGCACAAATCAGAATCAAAGGTGATATTTTTAACTTTGAGCATTTACAGCTCATGGTTGATATACACAAACACCCAGAAACTGCTGTCACAATACATAATACTGGAAAAATAGCTCTTTTAACTCTTTCCATTCTTTTCATACGACAATTCCGCAGCAGACGACTTTGAACATATTTTGTCAAAAAATAGAAAATCTCAATAATTGAATAGATAACGTATGACTAAAAGTGGAAAACATTGTGGCAAAAGGAGAAATTGCTCGTTTTGAGCAATTTCTTCTTTTGTCACTATGTTTTCAAGAAACCGTCTGCAGCAGAGGCGTCAGAAAGCGTATATATGAGGGAAAGGGTTAATAAAGACATGCTAGTTTCAACAAGTTATTAGTTCAAGATTTTGGGACACTCAACCCTTTTCCACATACACAAGTTTTCTGACACCTCTGCAGCAGACAACTTCTGAAAACATTATGTCTATAATGATACCTTCATTTAAGATTATAATGATACCTTCATTTAAGATTATTTACATATTCTAGTTTAGATGTAATCTAAGTTTTAAGTCATCGATTTCAGAGTTTTTATATGTGGGAAAGAGCTAAATGCATGACACAATAGTTTTTCTCTTTTTTTTTAAAGGGAGATGTCAAAGATAAGACGAATCTTTTAAAATGAGCAATTTCCCCTTTAGCCACAATGTTTTCAACTCTTTTCAAAATGTTCATACATTTATAGATATTTTAAAGATTTCCACTCAAGATGTTAACAAATTTGTCTACTTCAAATTTGTTGTATGTGGGACACGATTTATGAAGAATCCTCCACTATTTGGCAACACATATATAAGATACCATACAGTATAATCCTTTTCTGACATACAACAAACTTGCAGTAGAAGACTATGAATACATATAGACAGAAAAATTATATCTCTATAAATGAAAGAATACTTTCTAATTCAAGTTTAACCCTTTTCCTCATATGACAATTCTGCAGCAGACGACTTTGCTCATTTTATGTCAAAAAATAGAAAATCTCTATAATTGAATGGATAACCTATGACTAAAAGCAGAAAACATTGTGACAAAAGGAGAAATTGCTTGTTTTGAGCAATTTCTTCTTTTGTCACTTTGTATTCAAAAATCCGTCTGCTGCAGAGGCGTCAGAAAGCGTCTACATGAGGGAAAGGGTTAAAACATTTTTCCATGTTTTCAATGTTTCCAAAAGTTGTCTCCTGTATGTCAGGTGTCAGAAAGTGTCTGTAAATGGGAAAAGAGATAATGAGACCAACAGAACATACCTTGCAAAGTGCTCTCAGTTAGTATCCCTTCTATCATGTTATTCAGGCTGACGATCAGTATGTACAGGAGATTGTATTCCTCGACCATCTTACACGAGATCTGTTTATTACTGAATAACTGTACACTGATGTGGAGCACTCGATTGTGAACGGTGTGAATGTCCAACGCATTGACACGCGAAATGCGACTGTAGTGCTGAATAAATGCCTTCGTGAATGCTTCCTGAAAGCGAAAAAAACCTTTCACAATTACAATAATGTAGCAGAATACTTTGAAATAATCTACGTAATATGCTAAATGCGACAGTAGTGCTGATTTACTTAAACTTAAACGTTTCTCAAGTACAAACATGTCACAGAATACTTGAATGTGAGTGCAGGTCGGGATAAATGCTTTCATAAATGATTTCTGAAAGCAAAAAAAAAAGAATCCTAAATACAAATCTGTAGTAGAATACACTGTCGACTCATTACAACGCTGTACTTGGGAGCCATGGTCTTGAACAGCGATATGTACATTGAAAACCTCTATGTAACACAGGAAAAGCAATTACAGTCCTGGATTATATCCTTTGTAAATGCTTTCTGAAATCGTAATTTAACCTTTCAGACATACTAATCTGTAGTGCAGGAATTAGATAACATCTATGTTAAAATAAGGAAAATCTATATTAATACTTTCTGACGCCTCTGCAGCAGAAGACTTTGTAAAACATTTTGACTAAAGGAGAAATTGCATTAAAATACTGACCTTGTACTCCATATCAGGAAGAAGGCTGAGCAACAATGTGACAATCTTAAGCGGAAATTCCAATTTCACTATCCAAAACACTAACTCTTCAAGAAAGGATTTGTGGACAAGTGTCTGATTCATCCGTGGCATATCTGTAAAATATGAATGTTATTTTATTGGATTTTTACGTTGTTTTTTATCAGTTATTCAGCTAAAGCATGGCAACAGTTCAGTTAGCAATACTCCCTTGGTGACAAGCCAGTACTAGTAATCTAGGAGAGGAAATGTGAGTTGTCCTCAAAACCCCCAAAAGATAATCACAAGATGATATGTCATCATGATATATACAAATCCTGTTACATGTCCAAAGGATTAACCCTTTCCCTCAGACGACAATTCTGCAGCAGACGACTTTGAAAATATTTTGTTCAAAAAAAGAAAATCTCTATAATTGAATGGATAACCAATGACTAAAAGTGGAAAACATTGTGGCAAAAGGAGAAATTGCTTGTTTTGAGCAATTTCTTCTTTAGTCACTATGTTTTTAAAAAGCCATCTGCTGCAGAGGCGTCAGAAAGCGTCTATATGAGGGAAAGGGTTAAACATGTCTTCGCTAGACATTAATTCTTTCATCATTTTATCAAACACTATTTTGACCCTACTCAATAAGAATGTTCTCAATGATACAAATGTACAGATTCTTTTGAGTACCGGTACTTTCGATATTAGTTTTTATTGGATATGACCCATATTTGAACTTAGACTATATAACAGCAAGATAAACTTTTTGATAAAATTTCAACATTCTCAAGTTAAAAATTGATTGATTGATTGGGGTTTAACGGCGTTTTCAACAATTTCTCAGTTATATCACGGCGGCCAGTTCACCTACTCATGCATTTCCTGATTTTCTCACACCAGTACTCCACACAACAATCTTCCCAAGCAACTGGCTGCTTTTCCACATAGACATTAGCCCATTGGTGGAAGACAAATGACGCATGTCGCATTGACTTTTGTCAATCGTCGGAAAGAAAGTTGGCCGAGCCAGGATTCGAACTCACAACCCCTGGATTGACAGCCCGCGTCGCTACCGACTGAGCTACCGGGGCTCGGCACAAGTTAAAAATATGGTATCTACGAGAGTTAACAAGATTTCCCGCAATCTCGGTCTAGTGAACAACTCATTGACCCAGGATGACAATATTTTCGACTTTCGCCTATCAATATTAGTTAACGACACCAAGGGGTATCACAATACCCCAACTTTTTCCCCCCCAAAAAAACAGACAAGCTTAAAATAACCATTTCCTGCTTTTTTCAACAAAGTTTTCAAAAGTTGCCTTAAGGTTCCGAAATTCAACTGTGTAAAATTTGGACAAGCAGGAGAGAAAGTCTACTTACCATCACAATCAGCGAAACCCCGTGGACAAGCAAGAGAGCTGACTGCTGCATCGTAGTTAGTTTTATTTCTTACGTAATACTTGTTAGAACCATCAGGTAATTCTTCAACTTAAAATAGATTGATTCATTACCTTCACATTAACCCGTTCCCTAATATAGATGGTTTCTGACACCTCTGCAGCAAAGTGCTCTTTGAAAACATGGCGACAAAAGAAGAAATTGGTCAAAACAAACAATTTCTCCTTTTGTCATCATATTTTCAACTCTATTCAATTATTGTACTTTAATTTAAAGGGAGTTTCCAAAACATTTTGTTTCATGTTTTCAAAGTCGTCTGCTACAGACTACTTTGGAAACACTAAAAGACAAAACTTGGAGAATATCTCTTTAACTGAAAGTTCAGTTATTGAATAGAGTTGAAAGAATTGTGGCAAATGGAGAAATTGCTCATTATAAGCAATTTCTCCTTTTGCTAGTGTTTTCAAAGGTCATCATTCTGCTGTAGGTCAAAATGCATCTACACATGGGGAAAGGTAAACCTTTCCCTCATATAGACGCTTTCTGACGCCTCTGCAGCAGACGGCTATTTGAAAACATAGAGACAAAAGAAGAAATTGCACAAAACGTGCAATTTCTCCTTTTCACACAATGTTTTCCACTTTTAATCATAGGTTATCCTTTCAATTATAGAGATTTTCTATTATTTGACAAAATACGTTCAAAGTCTTCTGCTGCAGAATTGTCGTATGAGGGAAAGGGTTAACTCTTGTGTTTTAACCCTTTCCCACTGAGCAACATACAACAAAACAGAAAATTCCATAAATGAAAAAGTATAGAGTCGAGTTGAAGAAATTATGGCATAATAAGAAACTGCTGTCATTATGAGTCTTTTTCCTTTTGCCGCGATTCCTTCAAAAGGGATGTGTCTGCATGTAAGCAATGGCTAACAAAGTAACGTAAGATAACCTCTCTTACAGTTCCCTATAGATTCAAAAGTGTAAATCATGTATAGGTCATAAAGAATTGGTGTACTATGGAAGTGCTTGGTTTGTGAAATATTCAAGTTTCTCTGATCTTTAACCCTTTCCCTCATACGATAATTCTGCAGCAGACGACTTTGAACGTATTTTGTCAAAACATAGAAATCTCCATAATTGAATGGATAACCTATGACAAAAAGTGGAAAACATTGTGGCAAAAGGAGAAATTGCACGTTTTGTGCAATTTCTTCTTTTGTCACTATGTTTTCAAAAAGCCGTCTGCTGCAGAGGCGTCAGAAAGCGTCTATATGAGGGAAAGGGTTAACTTAAGGATCAATATTTAACATAATTATATGCAATGTCCAATTAAGTCATCATTTTTTTCTTTCTCTGTTTTGTTTATATACTTATGGAAATAGATTTGACAAAATGTGGCAATAGAAGAAATCGCTCTTTTTCAACAATTTCTCCTATTGTGCGTTTTTTTACAAAGCTGCAGATTAGTCAAACGGGGTCTGCATATGGGTAACAGTTTATTGTCTATTGATAATTTTGATGATTTGATGCACATATTTGATCAATATACTTAACATGATTCCAATGAAATTAAATACAGGAATTTAACCCTTTCCCACATACAACAAATCTGCAGCAGACAACTTTGAAAATGTTTAGGCTAAAGCACAGGAAATCACTTTAAATGAATGAACAATAATTGAATAGTTGAAAACATGCTCGTTTTGAGCAATTTCTTCTTTTGTCGCCATGTTTTCAAAAAGCTGTCTGCTGCAGACGCGTCAGAAAGCGTCGATATGAGGGAAAGGGTTAAGGCACATTTTACATGTAGGAAAGGGTTAAGACAAGTTATTATTTACCTTCCATCAGCCTAGCATATATTTCTTCATTTATTAGGGCCAAGGTCATGACCTTTCTCATGGCTGCACCCATATCACTAAGGCTGTGTAGGAAACTGAGGTAATGTTCTGCGTCCTGCATGGTGGCTAGATAAGTGTCAACCATTTCTGAAATAAAGTTGTCAATCGCTCTTTACCTCAAACATTCCGGAAAAGAGAGATATTGCCGAAAATGAGCAATTTCCTTTCATACCCCCATGTTACCAAATTGCCATTCCAATTTTCTTGATGTTATAATATTTTTTCATTAAAAATGACTCTTAACCCTTTCCCACTTTCAGACGCATTTTGACATATTTAAATAAGCTGTATGTGGGAAAGAGTTATTTTCGAAGTTATTTATGCATTGAAAACAAACAATGGGGGTTTGTCATAGGTTATCCAGATAAATCCAATCTGTGCATAATCACATTTAACTCTTTCCCACATATTGAAGTGATTTGACTCATCTGCAGAGACAACTTTTGAAAACATTGTGAGCAATTTCCCCTTTTTCCACAATGTTTTCAACTCTGCCCAATATCTAATTTTTCATTTACAGAGATTTTCTAATTTTTTGTTTATCCGTTTCCTTCCGACGCCTCTGCAGCAGACGGCTTTTTGAAAACATATTGACAAAAAAAGAAATTGCTCAAACAAGCAATTTTTTCTTTTGTCACAATGTTTTCCACTTTTAGTCATATGTTATCCATGCAATTATAGAGATTTTCTATTCTTTGACAAAATGTGTTCAAAGTCGTCTGCTGCAGAATTGTCGTACGAGGGAAAGGGTTATACCTTGTCAAATTCATCTGCTGCAGATATGCTATATGTGGGAAATGGTTGTATATGTATCTGCACTGGCTACCAACAAGTCACGATCAAGAAGCACCTACCTGGTCTGCAGTTTTCACGAAGGTGATAAATCAAACGTCTTATGAGTCTCGGCATCATCGTCTCTGCGACCGATATCAGGTCAGCAGGCGCTTGCTGTTGATTTTGCTGGCGCTCTGGACCATGTCGGTGACAAAATCTAGTTCAAGAGAAAAGACTGAGTTTAAACCTTTCCCAAATACAACAAATGTGTTTAAAAGTCATCTGCTGCTAAGGCATGAGAAAGCATAGCTGTTATAAATAGAGAACATAGACTGGCTGTACAAACATTCACAAAGGTACCTTATTTCGAGTACAGTGATCTAATTGATGTTTTCATGAGTTCACAGTCAAATTGTTTTCACATTAACCCTTTCCAACATACAACAAATCTGCAGCAGAAGACTTTGAAAACATACCCGAAAACATTTTGGAACTCCCTTTAAATGAAAGCACAATAGTTGCAACCAGTTGAAAACAGAGGCATCAGAAAGCGTCTATAATATGAGGGAAAAGATTAACACAACATTGAGTTCAGAGGTCACATAACAAATTTAGAAAATAAATTCTGCCCCTATCCTAGAGGATTGATAATGAAAATTTCAGATTATCATTATATGTGTCTGGAATACAAAAGGAATGACAAATAGTATGTTTGCCATCGGAGAGTTTATTAGTTAGGATTCCCCTGTCCTATGGGATTCAAATAACCTTTCAGACAGACTATCAACATGTAACTTATTTGACCTTTAATTTAATGCAAAAACAAATCCAGCAAGGAACTGGAAAAGTCAAAATCTTCATATGCCTCGCTCTTTCTAATCCAAACTGTAAGCAAGTCACACAGCCTTTGTCACAAACTTGATGAGTTTGTACACATATCAGCTTAATAACTAGATCGAAAATATTCAATAAATCATACAAAATACTTGCTTCTTCACTTTTCCAAGACCTAGGATCATTTTCACAAATAAGACTCAAATATATTGATGAGGAAAAGTGTTAGTGTTACATCAAAATAAAGAAAATACCCACCCTGCAGGGTTCATCACATTAACATCTCCACAATCACAAGCACCACCTGCCTGGCTTCGAAACATATTAAAATCATGACCTTCGTGGTTTCCAGCTTGGAAACATTCCGCACAGAGAGACATCGACACGGATACGCCACATGTTCTGCATCGATAAGCTACAAAATTAGTCGTCCAGACTAAACCACAGGTAACTGCATTGTCATATTGTCGCACTGAAAAAAAAATTATTACATAAAAAAACATTTTTTAAATAATGAAAGTCTATCCCTTTCCCTCATATAGACGCTTTCTGATGCCTCTGCAGCATACAGCTTTTTGAAAACATAGTGACAAAAGAAGAAATTGCACAAAACGTGCAATTTCTCCTTTTGTCACAATGTTTTCCACTTTTTGTCATAGGTTATCCATTCAATTATGGAGATTTTTTATGTTTTGACAAAATACGTTCAAAGTCGTCTGCTGCAGAATTGTCGTATGAGGGAAAGGGCTATACAAGGTGACAAAAACATCCCTTGTTTATACTTGTTAGTGCTGTTGTAAGACAGCAAGTTTGAATATTTAAATATCTGGTCAAATAAAAAGAAGCTTTATCAGAATATCATTACATACAGTGGACTTACGATATTAACTTAAACATGTGATCATTTGAATGCATTGTTTAAATCAACCAATATCCTGGAACTGATCCGTCTTTTTGATAACATGAATCAGATCTGCTACTGCTTTTTCATATAATTTAATATTTTAGTGCAAATGAATAACAAAGCTGAAAATACATGAATTGAGCATAAATCAAGTAATTTATGGCACAGGTAGATAACTCAATTGTAATCTATAGGTCCCATTTGACTTTGAGTTGTCATGAGTCCATTGTTTTCGTAAGTCCAAACAATGTTTACAACTCTATAGTATACGATTATTGCTTTTATTAAAAGAAATTTTCCATATATATTCTTTTTAGATTTGTTGGATGTTAGAAAAGGGTGGTTGATCTTTGAGTTTGAAACTTTGAGTAATAAATTTGAAAATCAATTGTTACTCAGATCAGCGTATGTACTATAATTAGAATCAGAGGACTAGATAAAGAGGAGTTAACTGATCTTTTCTCATCAATTTCTCTCTTATGGTTCCATTTAACCCTTTCCCTGTTACGACAATTCTGCAGCAGACGACTTTGAACGTATTTTGTCAAATAATAGAAAATCTCCATAATTGAATGGATAAAAGGAGATGCACGTTTGGTGCATTTTCTTTATTTGTCACTATGTTTTCAAAAAGCCGTCTGCTGCAATGCGTCAGAAAGCGTCTATATGAGGGAAAGGGTTAACCCTATGTTGTGTGTATTCACCAAGACGATTTTTTTGAGTACCCACAACATAGGAATTGTCGGTCATATATGGATTTGAGGACGTGAAAGATCTCTGTATAATACACAATGAAGGAATTTGTCATACAATTTCTCATTATGTATTTATTTAATTTTGAGGTTAGATCCGATTCTGGATGCATGGAGGTGAAGGCTGCTGTCTTTTTTGAGCTGTTGTTCAATTAACACATTTCCACATACAATAAATCTTCAGCTGATGACGATGAAAACATCTATACATGAAAGAACAATTATTGAATCAAGTTGAAAATATTGTGGCAAATGGAGAAATTGATCCCCATGACTGAGCAATTTCTTATTTTGTCACAATGTTTTCAAAAGTATCTTGCTGCAGAGGCGTCAGAAAGATTCTGTATGTGGGAAAGGGTTAATAAATGCTGTTATTTAATGAAGACCAAACCTGTACAGCTTTTCATTATGTATCTATATGAGTTATCTCCCCTGTTAATACCTAATGATTTTGTAGGTGATTATTTGATTGGCTGATGCAAAGGTCAATCTGAGACGACCTGTCATAGGAAGTCATCAGATCCTCTTTACAAAAGTTTGCTACTGCAGCAAAGTTTAGGTCTGTTTTTAAATGAGATTGATTGAGATTCTAAAGCAAATAACAATTGCATGATTGGTCATTATTGCCCATTTCAACAATCTTCCAGTTTATCATAGGAGCAGTCCAGTTGCCAGCAGTAAGGCATTATGACAAGACGTCCAAAGACAACACATCCTACATTTGAAGGCAACTCCATGCTTACTCTTGATTAATCTTTGTATAATCAACAGATAGTTACAAATCGAACAGCAATTTAATCTGATATTACACAAAATAAGATGATCAGGGAAGTTTAAATTAAAGAGCAAAACCATTTTTTATGATTTCATATTGCAACTTTACGTCCTGTTAAAACAAGACTTGTCGACTGCTGAGTTAATGGATTAAATGATAAAGATCCGTATGGAAACAATCAGTACATGTCAACTCGAATAAAATAACAAATAACCAAAGACTTGCCTGTTTTGGCAAACTCCTCGAAGGTATTTCCCCCAGAAATAAGCCATCGACACCAATCCAAGGTTTCATAATCGTCAATCTGTTTACCTCGTTTCTCGGGATCGAGTAAAGTGTTGAGGAAATCAATTAACTTCTGCGAGTCTGATTGTTTGTTACATTCCGATTTCATAGACAAAGCAACGCTTCTCTTGCTCCGTTTTAAGAGGGCAGTCGTCTCAGGAGCTGCCATTGCAATGTTTATGAAGAATCCTGGGTAAACATGGGCTGTTTGTTTTGGAGGAATTGAGACAAAAACAGAATGCGTATAAGAATAATGTTCCACTGGAGTTATAATTTAATCGAACAAAATATATATCCCCATACACATTGAGCTGGAGGTTTCGGTAAATGACAACATAGGTAGAATACAGTAAACCCTTCGCTGTTTCAGCCAAAATGTCTTATATATATATATATTGCAGAGACATATAAACTTTCATTTCAAGAGGTTTGCATTTCGTTGGCCGAGCCCATATGTAGCTGAGTCGGTAGCGATGCAGGCTGCCAATCCAGGCGTTGTGGGTTCGAACCCTAGCTCAGACAATACATTACTGACATTTGACAAAATTCAATGCGACAAGCATCACCCGTCTTCCATAAATGGCTAATAGTTAATGTGAAAAAGCAGCTAGATGCTTGGAAAGATTGGTGTGTTGAGTGCTGGTCCGAGAAAGCCATGAAATAGACGGGTAGGTGCACTGGCCGCCGTGATATGACCGAATAATGGTTGAAAATGGCGTTAAATCCATATCAACCAATCATTCTTTTTTTTTGCCAGATGTTTACAACAAACTGCACAGATAACATATCTGAACACATATTGACAAAAGAGGAAAATTGCAAGTATAATTACTGAGTGAAGTTAAAGAACAAACCTGAGCTGTGGTATATTTCAATATGCATAATTCATTTTATACACCTAGCTCAACATTGGAGAGTCCATCTCGACACCTCCCTTTATAGTTCTATCGGGATTTTACGCCGTGTTCAACATGTTTTCAGTTATACCACAGCAACTGTTCACTTATTAATGAATAGGAAATGTGCACTTCATCATGACCATCGCGACAGCTTTTGGATGGAACCCCGTACGTCCTGTTCCAAATCCCCGACGCTAACCACTCGGCTATGGCAGAGTCTTAATAGAGCCAATATCGACATATAACAACACACAGCTGTTTTACATTCTACAATATTTTATTCTATAAATGAGTCGTTCCATGCGTAATGTATCGACCAAGATCAGCCTGTGCAGTCCGCGCAGGCTAATCCGGGCCGACACATCCCGTCTCAGGAGGTATAGAGTAATTATTCCTGAAACAGAAAATCCACAGGAGGCGAAAAGTGTCTGTCCGGGTTAGCCTGCGCGGACTGCTTAAGATGATCCGGATCGATATTTAACGCAGAGTCCACAATGTTGGTTTTCTCATGAAACGGCTCAAATATCACAAAACTCATTCGTCAGATCGACAGCTTGAAAAGGGTGTGTGTGATAACTGATTGTAGACCCTGATGGAAAATAAATAACAGTTAAAATTATTTATTTGGCTTCTGGCCATAATATTATGATAATCTTTATTTCCTCCAATATAGAAGATAAAAAGATAATAAATAGATGTTGAGAGATAATTGTTTCTCCTTTAACCCTTTGCCTCATACAAAAATTCTGCAGCAGACGACTTTGAACATATTTTGTCAAATAATGGAAAATCTCTCAAATTGAATGGATAACCTATGACTAAAAGTGGAAAACATTGTGACAAAAGGAGAAATTGCACGTTTTGTGCAATTTCTTCTTTTGTTACTATGTTTTCAAAAAGCCGTCTGCTGCAGAGGCGTCAGAAAGCGTCTATATGAGGGAAAGGGTTTTAAAACAAATATCTTCTCCTAAAAAAACAATCAAGAAATATTGTAGCCATTTGTCAATCCTTACGTTTTTCCTGAAAAAGAAATACATATAGTACAGACATGTAACACTAAATGAGATTTCCTACACTCAGCACTGGGGAACACGATTTCATGTTTCGCAATACATTGCCTCGTCCAGTGATCTGCTTTTTACCCGGATTTTCCTCCACATTATCGGATGTCTGAGTTCCTATCCAAAATTCTATTCCCAGGTTAATATGCGACACCCTCTCTTATTTGTTTCCGGACAAGTATTTTTCTGGACACAGTACATGTCCTCAAGGGCAATGATTCTACCCACACGATAGACAACTCCATCGATACCATATTCAGGGGCGTAGCTTGGCAATAATCAATGTGTAGGCCGTCTCGTGAGAAAATCAACAGTGTGGACTCTGCGTAAAGTATCGACCCGGATCAGCCTAAGCATGCCACACAGGCGTACCCGGATATACACTTTTCGCCTCCTGTGGATTTTCTGTTTCAGGAATCACTTCTCTATCTATCCCCCCTTAGACGGAATGTCTCGGCCAAATCAGTCTGCGCGGACAGCGCAGGCTGATCTGGTCGACATATTACGCAGATGTGTATCGCCGCAGCTGCATTTTGGGGGCATTTTTAGAAAAGATGTGTAGACACGTGCCTACAGTGCCTATAGGGAGCTACGCCCCTGATATTGTTTACTATTTGAACTGTTTAAATGTCAGAGGTGATTAAATACATCAATATGTATACTTGAACACTTGAAGTTTGATTTGTATCCCTTCACAAGAAACCTGGCTATGGTTTGCCCAGGTAATAATATTGAGGAATTGGAGATTCAATGCTTAAACGGGTATGGCATGGCCGCCTGTTAATAGTCGCCGGTAGATAACGTCGTCACTTTTTGCCACTAAACAGACCCCTCCCTATACAACTAACTGGTTTGAATCTTGCCACACGGAAATATGGCTCTGATGTGCAAGCTGATCTGGCTATTCACTAGTCGCTAATCACGGAAGCTGTTTATCGGTCATTCATTTTCTGAACTCCCGTTGCTCAGTTGATAGCGACACGCGCTTTAATCGAGGGATTGCGAGCTCGAACCCCATTCTTGCCGATGTTTGACACATGTCAGTGTGATAGGCGTCATTCAGTTCTCCACCAATTGGCTAACACTCTATCTGGAAAGAGCCAGTTGATTGGGAAGACTGCTGTGTGGATTAGTTCCGTGTTTGAGCCAGGGAAGATGAACTGGTTGCCGTGAATTGACTGAACAATTATTAGAACGGCGTTAAACCCTAATCAATCAATATATCAGTACCAGTCCGATAACTAAGACAGAACAACGAACATTTTTAACGAGTCGATCATACAGAACAGTTCACGTTCATTAATCAATTTCTCATTCAGGGGCGTAGCTTTTCAATAATCAATGTGTAGGCCGTCTCGTGAGAAAATCAACATTGTGGACTCTGCGTAAAGTATCGACCCGGATCAGCCCAAGCATGCCACACGTACAGGCCTTCCCGGATAGACATGTTTCGCCTCGTGTGGATTTTCTATTTCAGGAATCACTTATCTATACATCTATCCCCCTAAGACGGAATGCGTCGACCGGATCAGTCTGCGCGGACAGCGCAGGCTGATCTGGTCGATACATTACGCAGATGTTTATCGCCGCAGCTGCATTTTGGAGTATTTTGAGAAAAAATGTGTAGGCACGTGCCTACAGGGAGCTACGCCCCTGTTATTACAAATTCGTTTATCAATTAAGACAGAACAATGCATAAATCAACTCGTCGATCGTACAGAATACTTCGCATTCATTATTCATAATGTGTCTACTGTGTGTTCAGGATAGTTTCTGTATTCCTTCTCCACTTCCAATGAATCTGCAAAAGACGACTTTGAAAATATATCGGGGGAAAAATATGAAAAATCTCTTCAGATGAAAGAATGATCATTGGATAGAGTTGAAAACACTGTCGCACAAGGAGACATTGCATCTTAATAAACGGAACGTCTCGGTGGTAGTGCGTCCACCTCGGAAGCGGGAGATCGTAGGTTCGATCTCCGACCGGGTCATACCAAAGACTTTAAACATGGTAGTAATGGCTGACCTCCTTTGCGCTCAGGGTTAGGACTAATTGGCTGGTGTCAGGATAAATGGACCATTAGTACAGGTAACGTACCCAGGAAACGCCGTCACATAATTGACTTTTTTTTTATTGCGGCGTAAAGCACCTAACAATCATAATAAACAGGTTCTCCCTTGCCATAATATTTTCAAAAAAATATATATATTCATGTTGGAAAGGTTTAAAAGACACAATACCAATTAAGTAGAGCAAATTCATTTATTCACGTATTCTATGCAACGCATTAAATAGGATATACTGCTTCGGAAGTAATGTTGACCAACGACTGTTAAGACAAACATACTGCGACGATGGTTCTCTCTTGTCTCTACTCTCACGACACCGCACGAATAATGAAACAAGCTATCGAGTTGTCGCGAGAACAGCGTCAAATTCACTTGAATATTTTTTTCCTCGTGTAAAAGTACGGGAAACGGAAGTTGTAATGGCTATGTGAAGTGCTCTCTGGTTGGTCGATATTTGGTCGTGTCCGGATTTTTAGCCAATCAGCGATCAGGTAATAGGAAACCATTTCTTTTTGTGTCGATATATTTAGTTTTGACGTGTCTGTGTTTTCCGCGGAAATGGTACCCCTTACGGCAACTCAAATATTAAGAAAACGAAGAGACGGATCAAAAATCGGGACGATCATTCGATGTAGCAACTGATGGGCTACACAACGCACACCGAGTGGTTTCTAAATTCGAAAAACTGTGGGAAGAGATAGTTTTCGCAGGAATATCGGTTTTCGCCCGTTTCCATAGCAACGGTGGTTTCTATGGCGACCGTACTACAAAAGGAACAACTAAAGCATAGACCCTTCATCCCTACCAAGTTTGGTCGAAATCCGTTGAATAGTTTTGGCGCTACGCTTGCCACAAACATTTTACAAACAAACGGACAGAAACAAAGACCGACTTTAAGGGTCTCTAGAGAGAACCAATAGAAGCACTGATATTTACTACGTGTGAAGAGTTCTCTTGTACATTATGATCGAGGTTTGTATTAATATCTTCATAATTTTGGGTTTTCTAACAATACACTTAAACAGTGTAAGTGTCCATTATTTATCAGTTGGAAAACTGACAACCGCAACTCGTACTCGAACATTTTCGAATATACCAGTAAATGAATGTGAAACGGAGTGCAAATCCAGGAAGAAATGCAAAGCCTTCAGTTATCGCCGACATGTCGGATATTGTGAGTTACTTGATGCGGATTCTTCAAGTGTACGTTTAGAGGTTAAACCATGAATGGTCTACAGTGAGAAGAGAGATTGGGAACAGGTAATTATTCCCATTTTAGGTCAGATGGAAGCAATTCATTTTCCATAGGCGATCATTGTAGCGTTTTGGGCAACCGCACTTTTTTACTTCCCAAGTACTAATGTTCTGCATGAATGACCCTGCAATTAAAGACCATGTGTGAACAAACACCAGATTGTTCTCTCCCCCATGGGTTGTCTTTGAACCAAGGTTGGACTGTGTACTGTACCTCAAAGTTAAACCCTTTCCAACATGCAGACGCAATTTGTTGTTTCTGCAGCAGATGACTTTTGAAAAACTGTGCCCTGAAAGGCGAAACTGCTCACCTTAGCAGTTTCTCCTTTTGTTAGTCTGTTTTCAAAAATTACCAATAAACACTTTTCCATGTATTAAGCCGAGATGTTTTCAAAGTTGTTTGCAGCGGATTTGTTGCATTATGGAAACGGGTAAATGTCAATGAGCTTTACATTGAGCAAAAGAGAAAGGAACAATTTTAACAGATCTACATTTTTTTTAAAGATATTTATTTCATTTTTATAACACAAACAATAACAACTATCCGACTCCAGCCACATTCATGTGCCCTCCCCTGTCTCTTCCTGAGTCCGCATTCTCTCAGCTTCCTTGTATTCTTTGGCCAGTGAGTCTAGCGTTTCTGTAACAAAAAAAAAGTGTACCTCATTGGTTGGATAAGTTAACCCTTTCCCTCATATAGACGCTTTCTGACGCCTCTGCAGCAGACGGCTTTTTAAAAACATAGTGACAAAAGAAGAAATTGCACAAAACGTGCAATTATTCCTTTTGCCACAATGTTTTCCACTTTTTGTCATAGGCTATCCATTCAATTATAGAGATTTTCTATTTTTTGACAAAATATGTTCAGTCGTCTGCTGCAGAATTGTCGTATGTGGGAAAGGGTTAACAAGAGCATGTAATTATGTTCTCTAACAAAACATTTTTTGAGAAGTCTAGCCTGGGTTCTAGCTTTTCGAGATGAAATTCAAGATCTTTGAAAAGAAATTTCAAAGATACTCTCGAGATTTTCAAGAATAAAATCATGATGATGTTGAAGAATTCATTTTGGCTTTAGCAGTTCATAATCCAGATAAGGTGAAAAATGAAATTTGACATCATCACAAAGAAATTATACACTGTTTGCTTATCAGTTTCACCATATATACATATCACAGCAGAGGGAGTTTTTAAAACATTGTGGCACAATGAGCAATTTATACTTTTGCCACAATGTATTCAACTTTATTCAATAATTGTTCTTACATTTATAGAAGATTTCCATATTTTTAAGTAAATATTATCAGAGTTGTCTGCCCCAGATTTGTTGTATGTGGGAATGGGTCAACTGGGGTTTATTCCTTTCCCACAATACAACTAACCTGCAGCAGACGACTTTGAACCATCTAGGAAAAAATATGGAAATTATGGAGTCATACCATAGTGACAAAAGAAGAAATTGTTCATTTTGATCCAGATAACCCTTTCCCTCATACGACAATTCTGCAGCAGACGACTTTGAACATATTTTGTCAAAAAATAGAAAATCTCTATAATTGAATGGATAACCTATGTCTAAAGGTGGAAAACATTGTGTTAAAAGGAGAAATTGCTTGTTTTGAGCAATTTCTTCTTTTGTCACTATGTTTTCAAAAAGCCGTCTGCTGCAGAGGCGGCAGAAAGCGTCTACATGAGGGAAAGGGATAAGCCCATGCATGCTGTCAGAGTGATCTTTACCTACACTGAAATGCCAAGTGCCCCTTTCCCACCATGTTTTAAACTTTCGGACAAAATTTAACAAAGTTTTTCTCAAAAGGTTTCAAACCAGTAACTTCTAAACCTGTTATGTATTAGGTAAATATTTAAGCTAAATGAACACAATTATGATTTTTTAACAAAATAAAACAATAATTTAAATGTATCTTACTTTTGCATTCTTCATAGGCCTTGTCTTTTGTGGTCCTAAAGAATATATTACTGTTTTGTTGTTGCTTGTACACAGTCTAGAAGTAAAATACAAATATACTTATGAGCAATTTCACCTTTTGTAAGAATGTTTTCAACTCTATTCAACAATTTACAGATATTTTAAATATTGTTGCCAAGATGTTTATCAAAGTTGTCTGTTGCAGATTTTCTGTATAATGGGTAATACAAATTTGATATAGAGTTTAAAACAATAAAGGAAAAAGGAGAAATTATTGAATTTCTTTTTACTCAATGTTATAAAAGTTTGATCCTGCAGATAAATTAAAAGGAGTCTTATTCAGTGAAAGAAAAAGAAAGAAATACACAACAATTATTCTTTATTTATCTTCCATTGTATAACAGTTAAATGGTTTTGCAGGCAATTTTAAAAAAGTCTCAGACTGTTTTAGTTGATTAGTATTCTCCTTTTCGCATTGAAATCATTATTACAGTTTATATAAATACCATTCCTGTCTTCAAGAAGTTTTGAAGATCCAAAAATAATTCATATATCATTATAGACATAAGCTATAAAGTTCTACTTCCTTGCAATTCAATGACAATTAACACATTAGATGTCCCACCAATTGGGAATAAAGAATACTCACAGCTCCTTTTTTTAACGACTTGAGTTCCTCATGTAAAAGGTTTTGTTCCTGTGCCTAGGTAAATAAAATCAATAATATAGACATCTATCTAATTATTTTGTAGACAGACAGACAGACAGACAGACAGACAGACAGACAGACAGAGACAGACAGACAGACAGACAGACAGACAGACAGACAGACAGACAGACACACAGAGAGAGAGAGAGAGAGAGAGAGAGAGAGAGAGAGAGAGAGAGAGAGAGAGAGAGAGAGAGAGAGAGAGAGAGAGAGAGACACACAGAGACAGAGAGAGACAGAGACAGAGAAATTATTTAAATGAGCTCTAATATATCTATAGGTACTACCTATTTACGAAAAAAACGCAAGATAATTATAAACAAAAATTAAAGAGCATACTTTGGCCATAAAAAGGGATTTATGAGTAATTGACTAGACAATAATAATGTTAATGTCATGTTTCTTGCATTATCAAAACATATTTGGAATTCGTATTGCTGTCGTCTATTATTACGAACAGAAAATAATAAAGTAAAGACTTTCAGAAAATCAAGGAATATATATCTCATGTCAGTGTATTCAAAATACGATGAAAGTTAAAATAATTTGTCTTGAAATAAAATAAATATATATTTACCTTGCGGTCCATTGTTTACTACAAATGGCGGTGTTTGATGAAAGGGAGGTAACTGTGCACGTTCGATAAGTCTATCGCCGGTCTTACATATTACACTAGTCAAGGTTTATGTTGTACTCGGAATGCGATTTTATATTTTCACTGTAATGCAATATCTAACGTCAAAATATGGTGACTAGCATTACACAAGATATAAGTTACGATAAAACCGGAAGACTGTAAATCCCTTCAGGCTGATTAAATATGCTTGAATTGTTTGAATTAAATATAATTGTATTCAACCCTAGCAAATGCCAAGTTGTCAACATATGTAGAAATGAAAAAAATCCCCTCTTCAACTATTATTAGCATGGATATATCAAAGAACATGTTGACATTGCAAAATATCTTGGTGTAACAATAACTAAAGACCTTTCCTGGAATAAACTCATCGACACTATCCATTCATCAGCCGCGTGAAAAAAACCACTTTCGGATTCATACGTAGAAATATTAAAATCAAATAGCCTAAAATTCGTGAGGTAGCTTTTAAACCCTAGTTTTACCACAGGTATATTATACTTCATCAGTTTGGAATCCTTATACATGTAAAACTTGTTATTAAGTAGAAAAAAATCAGAAACGATCCATTAGGTGGGTCAAGGATGATTTTCCCCAGTTACAGCAGTGTCGCCCGCATGCGGTATGTAACAGTCTGTGTATGAAGGTAGCCAGTTGCCTTGGAAGGTGTTTGTGTGGAGTACGGGTGCGAGAACTGTTTCCCGAAATAAAACTGAAATACCGTCGAAAACGGTGTTAAACCTTAATAAATCAATCAACTACAGTCATCTCTTTGACCCTTTCTCACTAGCCGACGCATTTTGACGCATCTGCAGTAGACGACTTTTGAAAAGATTGTCAATGTTTACAACTCTATTCAATAATGTATTATATGTGGGTTTTTTAATAGAGATATTCCATGACTATCGATCGACCAGTGTAGATCCAGATACAGATATATGCGATTCTCACATTGATCTGAGACTACACTGGTAGCACCTGCTCCGTGTACATGTTTAGTTTACACAGATAGAACATTTCAAACGGTTGGTTTTAATAAATCGAATCTTAAGTATGCCTTAACGATTTTCCAAATACAAATAGGATCTGACATGAGTTGTCATTTCATATAAAGTTTTATTAAACGAGTTCAAGATATTTATAAAGAATGACAACGATTGTCAGATTATTTTTATCATATGACGAATCGTGGTGGCACGGTCAGAAAACAGTCCTAACATGTAATACTTAATAAACTGTTAACAAATCACAAACAAATAAATATTTTTTTGACCGATAATGGTCCCTTTATCTCGTTCATCTATCGTGACGTTTGTGTTTACCGGATATACGTTTTCAGTCATTTTGTAAACAATTGCGGATGAATACAAAAAAAAAGTGATTCGGTCATGCAACATTACATGTCATATTACACATGTTACATATAAAGAAATACGTAATGGGTATATTATATCGGATACAAGCATTGTCATGTGGTAACAATACATATGAAACAGACGACTTTGAAAACAGTAAAAGTATGGAAATTCTTTAATAATGAAAGTATAATTAATGAATGGAGTTGAAAACATTTTGGTTTTGAGCAATTTCTACTTTTATCACAAAGTTTTAAAAGTCGTCTGCTTCATATGCCTCAAAATGCGTCTACGTGTGAAATTGATCTGAAGTTTCTTGGAACCGTCTATGACTCTAGATCGAGTAGTACCGATCCAGATACAGATCTATAAATGCGGTTTTTCAAATAGAACTGAGTCTCAATTGGACGCACCTGTTTTGTGTGCAGGTTTAGTATGCTTTACACGGAATGAAAATTACTAATAGCTGGTGTTCATGGGGTGCATATCGAGGTTCATCCTCGGTACCCAGGCTATTCAAAATATATATGATACCCTGGGCGAATTGGCTAGCGAAACTTCGTAAAGCATGCACCACGATTTCCTCCGTAACTACACTGTAATTTTAGTATTGCATAAGGTTTGTGTCATGCGGCTAATCAAGCAGCTGCATTCCACCTCATACATTATTCATGAGTACGAGATTTTTACAGCCAATTTGCCCAGGGTATCATATACTTTATGGATAGCCTGGGTACCGAAGTTGCTCGAGGTTACGAACGTTAACCCTTTCCACAAACAACAATTCTGCACTAGACTTTGAAAATATCTAGGCAAAAGTATGGAAACTATCTTTTAATGAAAGTATCATTAATGAATGGAGTAGAAAACATTGTGACAAAAGGAGTTTCTAAAAATGCGTCTGCGTCAACATTTGAGTTTGGTTAAGAAACCCTCGGTGACTCAGGATCGACCAGTGTAGATCCAGTTACAGATCTATGCAGATTATCATTGCTCTGCGTCTAGACTGGTCGCACATGCTTTGTGAGCAGGGTTATTTGGCTTTACAAACTTTGCACAGAAAGAACATTAATACCAACAGTTGGTTTGCAGGTAGCGCAGCTCAAATGTATGTCGAGGGCTTGGTGTGAAAGGGTTGTAACTAAAAACCTATTTTGAAAACCCTGGTTTAGGGGCAATTTTGACCCCTTTGTAAACAATGCAAATTTAGGTGCCATTGCTCAGAACGAGCAATTGCACCTAAATTTCCATTGTTTACCAAGAAAAATGATTTAACGCTTATAAAGACGTTATGGAGAGGTGATTAACTTTGGTAAAAAATTACCAATTTTAGTTACAACCGTTTCACGCCAAGCCCTCGATGTACTTGAACCCTTACTCACATACAACATATCTACAACTGACCTTTCTTGAAACATTCTGGAAAATCTCTATGAATGAAAATATAATAAATGGGGAAATAAATGTAATCATTGTGGCAAAAGGAGAATTTCCTCGTTGTGTCTGCTTCTAACCATGTTCGCCAAAATGCGTTTACATGTGGGGAAGGCGGGTTTAGAAATGTCTTATGACTCGTGACCACTCTCTTTTTGTTAAATTATTTTCAGAAATCGTCTGCTTGAAAACATCTAGGAGATATCTAGATCTGAAGGTATATTAACTTTATACAGTTAACTTTATACAGTTGAACAAATTGTGGCAAAGGAGAAATTGCTCGTATCGAGCAATTATCCTTTGGTCACAATGCTTTCAAAAGTAGTCTCTTCAAATTCGTCAAAATGCGTCTACGTGTGGGAAAGGATAAAGAAGCCCTCAGTCAGTTGCAATAAATCAATGAGTTTCAACCCTCAATTGTCACACGTTCTAAGCATATCTCATGTAAAACACCCTATATCATTGAAAAGAGTTACCTCATAGCTTTAAAATTGGGGCTTATGCATTATGCAAGAAAGAACTCACCCGGTGAAAATGTTACCGTCATTTTGGATGAAATCATTGGGACGTAACTGGTTTGTCACGTTTTCTAACTTCACTTTCAACAAGGTCAAACTACTAAACATTATCAACTTAATCAGTTCAAGTGCATCCTATACACACATTTACAATGTATTTTAACTAAATGTCATATATTAAACGCATTGTGATGATGGTATACACTCATTTCTATGCAAAGCCTTTTTTAAGGACTATTTGCCTGCAGATCAGCCAGACCGCGGATGTATTGGGCGTAATTTGACCTATATACTACCTGACAGGTAACTCAGTTTAGGTCCGTGAAGTAAGGTTGACGAGTGACGAACTGTGATATTTTTTTTTGGCCCATGAAGTAAGGTTGACGAGTGCACACTGTGACTTTTTTTAAGTCCGTGAAGTTAGGTTGACGAGTGACGAACTTCTAATTATTTGTGAAGTTAGCTTGACGAGCTACGAATTGACGAGTTAAAAGCTGTTGCTGCTTCATCAATTTCGTCAATTCGTCAATAAATTTGTTGTATTATAATTATACAGCTGAAGTAAGCTAATATTTTCTTAACATGTAAACTATTCACCGTGCTTTCTGAAAATCAACCTTTATAAGAGAGGACCTAAAATAAGCTATGAGCTTTCAGTCCAGTCCATTTCTCCATTGTATATTTCTTAATGTTTCCTTCTATGTAAAAAGCATAACAGTTTTAACTAAACTAGAAGAGCTTCTAAAATCGGATCATTTAAGCGTCGTCTTAGCTCAGCTGCTCTGCAATTGTCCAACGTAGACAACTATTTGTTTTATGTTCTAAGGGAAACAACTTTAGAAAATGAAATACATATCAGAAGCACGAGTTATTTCCCCTAGACAATATATAAATATTCTGCAAAGGTCTAGGGGAGACAACTTTTGAAAAATAATATAAATGTTATGGTCAAAGGGGAACAACTGTAGAAAACGAAATAAATCAGAAGCACGAGTTATTTCCCATAGACCATACGATCATTGGAATACAAAAACGACCGTTCTGCAATAGTCTAAGGGAGACCACTTTTGGAAAATAGACTCAATGTTATGGTCTAAGGGAAACAACTACAGAAAACGAAATATATCTGAAGTGCAAAATATTTACCCTAGACCAAGCAATTGTCTAAGGGAGACAACTTTGGAAAATAATAATTAATTTTATGGTCTAAGGGAGATAACAATAGAAAATGAAATATATCTGAAGTACGAGTTATTTCCCCTAGACCATGAAATCATTGGAATACAAAAAACAGCCGTTTCTGCAATAGTCTAAGGGAGATAACTTTCAAAAATTAATATCAATTAACTATCTGAATCATGGGTTATTTCCCCTAGACCATTCAATTTCTGAAATCGGATCATTTAAAGCGTCGTCTTAGCTCAGTTGCCCTGCAATTGTCCAAGGGACACACATTTTGAAAAATGTTATTTGTTTTATGTTCTAAGGGAAACAACTTTAGAAAGTAGCTCTCAGAAGAAATATTGTCCCTGTTAAAAGTCCAGGGATACATTTCAGCAATAAAGCATTTTGACGCTTAACATTTGACCACCTGTGGTGTATCGATCTTCTTCCTGGACGGTGTGTGTTAGACAGATTCCTTTTACATTTTTTCTTATTCCGAAAGAATATTGTTTTCATCTATTCGTCAACAAAATTGACGAGCTGTCAAACTTGACGATGCTCTTCTGAATGACAGATGGCAATGACATTTGAAATAGGGCCTAATTTGCATTCAATACTTCCAGATATATTTATCTAAAAGACAGAAATCAAGTTTTTAGAAAAATATTTTGACGAAATTGACGAAGCTCTTCTAGTTATGTTGAATCGTATTGAATTCTCATGTTTTTTACATAGAAGGAAATATCAAGAAGAATACAATGGAGAAAGGGATTGGACTGAAAGCTCATAGCTTATTTTAGGTCCTCTCTTATAAAGATAGATTTTCAGGTAGCACGGTGAATATTTTACGTATTTAGAAAATATCAGCTTACTTTAGCGGATTTCACAAATAATTTGAAGTTTGTCACTCGTCAACCTAACTTCACGGACATTAACAAACGTCACAGTTCATCACTTGTCAATTTGTCACCCCAACTTCATGGACCTACTCATTTCACTGCCTGGGAAAATGGATTCAAGGGATATAATTGAGGGCTTATTTCATTGAAGTAAAGAAATACTTTCTTTGCTTTACTACGACCTAAAGTTGCACACACCGGGATAAAGGTTGGTTCTACAAGAGTGTTTGATGAGACATGTGTGCTACCTCCTAATTAAGCATGATGTGATGTACAGACCGACAGATCAATGATGGAGAAGTGATCCTTATGTGTCACCCAGCAGTTAGGTGACACAAAGAAAACCATAAATATCAATGTTCCGTGTTATTTGGCTCAATCATCACACTCTTAATCCAAGGACTATAGTAGGTCATTAAACAACTACAAAAATACCTAGACAGTATGCCCACAAATCTTTTAACATGCTTGGAAAAGATCGGATGTTAAACCTAGAGAGGAGAAAAGGCTAATTTGGCGTGTTTTTTTATAAATCAAGGGCCATAATCCAAATATGCATACACATTGTGCCCACATACATATTTCAAGAGGTTTGGTGAAGATCCGATGAAAACTTAAGAATTAGAGAGCTGACAACAAGTGGAAACGGCTCACCGCAGGTGTTCCCATAATACATGTGTAGAAAAATTAAAAAATATGAGCAATGTTTCCTTTTGCCACAATGATTTAGAAAAGTCGTCTGCTTCAGAAGCGTCTTTACCTAGGAAAGGGTTCAAAACTTGTAACACAAACACAGACACTGTAAATGTACCATGATTTATTTTGCTTGACACTGATGACAGTATATACATACATGATGAACGAGTTGATCATTTCTACATTACAACAAATGTCACAGGCATATTTTACAATAAACCCTCATAACTACTGGTAGCAACTAGCGTAGATTCAGACCAGCATTTAAATCTGCGTGATCTAATCTGGATCCACACTGTTTGCCATATTGATTTTAAAAGAAAGCTTCTCTGTTTCATTGCTAAAAACCAACGAGATATGAAGAATGAGTGAACATTAGCAGTGTACTCATTATTAACACTTTCCCACATATAGATGCTTTCTGACAACTTTTGAAACATCTAAGCAAAAATATGGAAAATCTTTAAAAATTATAGTAAAATCATCAAACAGAGTTTGCTAATGTCGTCTGGTGTAGATGTGTCAAAATGTGTCTGTATGTGGGAAAGGTTTTACCCAAATTAAATCAACGACAGACGGATAACAGAGTGAGGAACCTGTTAGTGTCACCCAGCCAAGGCACAAAATATTTCAAAAGTCTCTATAATTTCCCTCTGCGTACACGTTTATAGTATTTCATATTGTATAAAACTGAGCATGACACCTTTTGTAGTTTACCTGGCTTTTCAACAAGATGTACATATAGTAACAACTGTTGGAGCCAACAATTTGTCAATGTATAGAAAGTATTTACAATCTAATGCCTGTCAATGCTGGGAAAGTGTATCTTTGTGTCGATGTAAATACGTCGTCTCACATTGGATAGCTAAGCATGACATCTTGTTTAGCCAATTCCAACAACATAGGGTCGTCGAAAAACTTGTTGATACTGACGTCTTCACTAAGTCCCTGAAATTGAAAGTGATTATCACAATTAAAATGTTGAACTGTGTGGCAATTAAACTTAAGTATGTGTATTTATTTCAAAACATTATGATCTATTCAAATGCATTGTTTTGGTACAAAGGCTTTCTTCTTAATTATTTAGTTTGGTAGTTTTATTCCCTAACCGGACAAAATAACTTTTAACACTTCTGTGAGAAACCTTTAAAAGATTGCAGGGAAAGGAAATTTTGCTCAAAAGTAGCATTTTTACTATTCCCTTGACGTTTTAAACTTCATTCCAAAGGTACAGTTCCAGTTTTTAAGTAAAACTGTTTACTCAGACATGCTCTAATCGGCTGGCACATTAAATTCAAAGGATCATTTGAGCCCGCCCCATGGGCTTTAAAGAAGTGTCAATCCCGATCAGCCTGTGCATCTGTAGTCTAATCAAGTTCTACACTGTTCACATTTTTCTTACATAAGCTTATTAGAAGATTCTGTCCACTTGTGTAGATCATGATAAGACTGAGCAGATGGACAGGGTCATCTGAACTCCTACACTGTACAAATAGTAATGCCAACGTGTACCTTTTCGCAGAAAAATTCTTAAATAAAGTAAACAGTTACATCATAAAGATTATGGCATTAACAAAAAGCTATAAACTGTATTATTACCTTTCTTCTCCTTGTTTTAACCATAAACTCTCTGGCCAGATGAGTGGCCGGTTGCGCCTCGAGCGGTCGTATGTGAATACTCTTATCCAGAGGATCTCCAGGAACAATCTGCCAATGATGGAACACCGACAGACAGAACGCCTGGCCCTGTGTGTGCGTTCGCAGATCAGTTTCAAATCCAAATGAATCGATGGCTGGTATGAAAGCTTTGATGGTGTAGAGTGGAGATCCTGGCACAGGAGAATCTTGGGTCACGTGACCTCTGAAAATTCAAATGGATATTTATGTAAGCTATGAATAAGGAGTTAGTGAGTGTATTTAATCTTCCCTTTCCCAACTAACTTGCAGCAGGAAACTGAAAATATCCCTAGGCAAAAGTTTACAAAAAAATCTTCTTTTGAATCTGCGGTTCTTGAATAGAGTTGAAAATATTGTTGCAAAAAGAGATATTGCTCATAATGAATTCATCTCTTGATTAATCTTTCCCACATACAACAAATTTGCACTAGAAAACTTGTTAAAAGAATAAAACATTCTATTCAATAACTTCACTTTAAAATTACATAGTTAAAACATTGTGGCAAACAGAGAAATTACTCATTTGTCTGCATAAGGGAATGAGTTAAAGTTGTTTTCAACCTACCTTCTTCGGGCCAACACAGTGTAGACAGCTGATACACAATCTGCAGGGGCTATGACCTCCACAAAGTTGTATGGCTCCATCATTCTTGGAGTTGCCTGTAAAAAAGGTTTAAATAATTCAACATGGTTTTAACACATGTGAAACCTGTTTGCTCTTCTTTTTTTTTTACTTTGATAATACTATAATAGATTTTAATTGACTTATTTGCATTTTCAACACTACTAGTATTCCATGTCAAGATGGCCAATTCACAGTTTTTCTTCGCTTTTTTTTCACATGAACAAAATCTTCTTCTGCAGTTTGCTTCCATGCCACATAAACTTTTATATTTTCATATCTATTAATGGAAAACAAGATAGCCATCGGGTGACATGACTTTTGTCAATTGACAGAAATAATGTTGGCTTTACTAAGAATGATTCATCTGATGTTTAAACCTTTCCCACATATAGACGCTTTTTGATGCCTCTGCTGCAGACGACTTTTGAAAACACTGTGACCAAAGGAGAAATTTGTCAAAACAAGCAATTTCTCCATTTGCCACAATGTTTTTCAACTATTTTCAATGATTGTACCTTTATTTATAGAGATTTCCCATGGTTTTGCCAATATATTTTCAAAGTCATCTGCAGTAGATTTGTTGTATGTGGTAAAGGGTTAAATGCAAGACTTTAAACAAGAGGGCCATGATGGCCCTATATCGCTCACCTGATTTAATAGAACTTCAATAGTTTTCAAAGTTTTTACTCTTTTTAGGCCAATACTTTTGGACAAGAAGATTTTTAAAGTTTTAACAATGCACATATAAGGAAAACAAGCTCCGCCCCCTGGCGGCTATGTTTTTCAACGGATCAAAAATATTTAAACAATCTTGGTAAAGGGTGCCCCAAGGAACATTTGTGCAAATTAATTTTTAAATCGGGCCAGTACTTTTGGACAAGAAGATTTTTTAAAGTTTTAACAATGCACATATAAGGAAAACAAGCTCCGCCCCCTAGCCCCCATGTTTTTCAACTGATTGGAAATATCTGTACAATCTTGGTAAAGGGTTCCCCAAGGAACATTTGTGCAAAATAATTTTTAAATCGGGCCAGTTCTTTTGGACAAGAAGATTTTTAAAGTTTTAACAATGCACATATAAGGAAAACTAGCTCCGACGCCTGGCGGCCATGCTTTTCAACGGATCGGAAATATTTGAACAATCTTGGTAAAGGGTGCCCTAAGGAACATTTGTGCAAAATAATTTTCAAATTGGGCCAGTACTTTTGGACAAGAAGATTTTTAAAGTTTTAACAATGCACATATAAGGAAAACAAGCTCCGCCCCCTGGTGGCCATGTTTTTCAACGGATCAAAAATATTTGAACAATCTTGGTAAAGGGTGCACCAAGGAACATTTGTGCAAAATAATTTTCAAATTGGGCCAGTACTTTTGGACATGAAGATTTTTCAAAGTTTAACAATGCACATATTAGGAAAACAAGCTCCGCACCCTGGTGGCCATGTTTTTCAACGGATCAAAAATATTTGAACAATCTTGGTAAAGGGTGCACCAAGGAACATTTGTGCAAAATAATTTTCAAATCGGCCCAGTACTTTTGGACATGAAGATTTTTCAAAGTTTAACAATGCACATATTAGGAAAACAAGCTCCGCCCCCTGGCGGCCATGTTTTTCAACGGATTGGAAATATTTGAACAATCTTGGTAAAGAGTGTCCCAAGGAACATTTGTGCAAAATAATTTTCAAATCGGGCCAGTACTTTTGGACAAGAAGATTTTTAAAGTTTTAACAATGCACATATAAGGAAAATAAGCTCCGCCCCCTGGCGGCCATGTTTTTCAACGGATCGGAAATATTTGAACAATCTTGGTAGAGGGTACCCCAAGGAACATTTGTGCAAAATAATTTTCAAATCGGGCCAGTACTTTTGGACAAGAAGATTTTTTAAGATTTGGTAATTTTCCCCTTTTCTGATGCCGCAGCAACCAAAGTTCTACTTGGAATTAATTTCTTTGAACAACTTTGAAAGAGGACTACCTAAGGACCATTCCTGTGAAGTTATTTTGAAATCTGTTCATTGGTTTAGTAGAAGTCATTTGTAGGAAATTGTTAACAGACGCCGCCGACGACGGACGCCGGACGGTGAGTGATCACAAAAGCTCACCTTGCACTTCGTGCTTAGGTGAGCTAAATATGGTAGTAATGGCATTCCCTCCTAGATGCTCAGGGCTGTTAGCATTACAACTGACTCGCTGGTGTCGGGACAAATTGATCAGTAGAACAACAAAACCTTTTAATATACTTCTTTGCTTTTATAGTACTTGACAAATATGTATATTTAATCTATAAATATTGGCAAAATAGGTAATGGACTTAATGACTAAGATAGTTGAAATATAGTATGAAATAAAGCATGAAAGTCAATCAAACGAATTCATTATTTTTCACACTTTTGCACATACAACAAATCTGCATTAGATGATATGATTCGGGCAAATATGTAACAAATCTCTATAAATGAACGTATGATTTAAGGAGAGTAGAAAACATATATGGGAAAAGAAGAAACTGCTCAATATATGAGCCATTTCTCCATTTGCCACAGTGTTTTAAAAATTCTGATGCTACAAAATGCATCTGTATAAGGGGAAAGGGTTAATGACATCAAACAAGCTTCAAAGACAATAAAAACAAATAACGGCAGTTACCATAAGGAAGGCAGAGTATGCTACTCTACGAGCTGTTGGAATGATCTGGCCACCACCTCTGTGAATCGGTTCTTGTGCAATTACTGCATCCAAAATCTTGAACTTTACATTTCTTATGGCTGAAAATACAAAGTTACACAGGTACTTCATTGATAATTAAATGTCACTCTGTCTCATCAATGATGTGAAATAATTAGGACTGAAATAAATTTTGGACTTTTTAATTTTCAACTAGAATTGCATCCATATGATGTGATGCCGCCATTTAACCCTTTTCCACATCAAGCCGATCGACCTACCAAAGCTTCGATTTTAGTATTTTGTTTACAAACTTTGTTTGTTAGATTTAATTACATACGGCACAGGGCTCTAAGGGCAGTGAAAAGATACTTACGTTCATCACACAGTGGACCTTCTCTTGTAGCCCACTGGAAGCCCTGTACTATACTGTCCTTCACACCTCCTAGTAAACTTTTGTCCACCTACAATTATACAATACATTTATTTATATACTTGCACATTTCCGACACAAATACATGCATGTACAGTTCGAACACGACATATCAAAATTCTGTATTTGACTGAAATATGCTGTGACTTCATTAACCCTTTTCCTCATGTAGACGCTTTCTGACGCCTCTGAAGCAGACTGCTTTTTGAAAATATAGTGACAAAAGAAGAAATTGCACAAAACGTGCAATTTCTCCTTTTGCCACAATGTTTTCCACTTTGTGTCATAGGTTATCCATTCAATTATGGAGATTTTCTATTTTTTGACAAAATACATTCAATGTCGTCTGCTACAGAATTTTCGTATGAGGGAAAGGCCTAAAATACGAATTTACGTCATTCAAAATGAGGCAGTGGTGCAGGTTCACTCAGCAATCTTAAATTTTATTTTATGAGTCAATTTTGTTTTTGTGTTATTTGAAATATAGATATTTGTAAATCTTTTTTTATTTATTCCGTCTTAAAAGTTTTTACAAGGTATATGATAAAAGGAATATTATGTCGATATCGGGTTTGCTATTGTCTACTCGTGTGTGGAAAATTTGACATCTCTCTCTACCTTTGGTCTTGCAAGATATCAATAGGCCACACTCCTTGTAGTACAATATCAAACCCAATATCACTACTGCAACATGATATTCCCTATATATGAGCCTGTCCATGGGCATAGGTACAAGTTGCCATTTCTGAACTGTGTCAGTTGAGTCCAGTTCTTATTGAAATCTAAACATGTATCACAGAAGCTATGAAAAAACATGTGTAAGTATCATGTGAATAGTGAAGGACTTGTGAGCAATTTCTCCTTTTGTCACTGTGTTTTCAAAAGATGTCTACTGCTGTTTCGCAAAATGCATCTGAAAGTGTGAAAGGGCGAACAGTGTGATAATGAAGCTATGAAAAAACATGTGTAAGTATCATGTGAATAGTGAAGGACTTGTGAGCAATTTCTCCTTTTGTCACTGTGTTTTCAAAAGATGTCTACTGCTGTTTCGCAAAATGCATCTGAAAGTGTGAAAGGGCGAACAGTGTGATAATGACAATATAAACATTACCAATGATGAAGTTTATTTCTTACAAACTAGAATGGAGTGCTCCGCGGAGCACGTGTGTGACGGACAGACAGACAGACAGACGGAAGGACAGACGCCGGACAAAAAACAAGATGTGTTTGTGAAACACCGATGCCCCCCAATGGCAACATCTAGGTCAAAGGTCAAGGTCGCCAGGTCAAAAATGTTGGTACTGACAGAAAGGTCATGTCACAAGGAATACACATGTGAAATATGGTAGCCGTACCTGTTATGGTTCAAAAGTAGTGGTTAAGGTTAATTTTTTTTTCGAGAATGGCAACATCTAGGTCAAAGGTCAAGGTCGCAAGGTGAAAAATTTTGGTACTGACAAAAAGGTCATGTCACAAGATATACACATGAAATATGGTAGCCATACCTGTTATGGTTCAAAAATAGTGGTCAAGGTTAAAGGTTTTTTTCGGGAATGGCAACATCTAGGTCAAAGGTCAAGGTCGCAAGGTGAAAACTTTGGTAGTGACAGAAATGTAATGTCACAAGGTATACACATGTGAAATATGGTAGCTGTACCTGTTATGGTTCAAAAGTAGTGGTCAAGGTTAAAGTTTTTATCGAGAATGGCAACATCTAGGTCAAAGGTCAAGGTCGCAAGGTGAAAAAATTTGGTAGTGACAGAAAGGTCATGTCACAAGGTATACACATGTGAAATATGGTAGCCTTACCTGTTATGGTTCAAAAGAAGTGGGGAAGGTTAAAATAAAATTTGAGAATGGCAATATCTAGGTCAAAGGTCAAGGTCAAAAATGTTGGTACTGACAGAAAGGTCATGTCACAAGGAATACACATGTGAAATATTGTAGCCGTACCTGTTATGGTTCAAAAGAAATGGCCAAGGTTAAAGT
Organism: Serripes groenlandicus; assembly: GCA_031761405.1. Lineage (NCBI taxonomy): Eukaryota > Metazoa > Mollusca > Bivalvia > Cardiida > Cardiidae > Serripes > Serripes groenlandicus. Next base: position 8,545,934 of record JASEVX010000015.1, read on the forward strand.
TTTTTTCGAGAATGGCAACATCTAGGTCAAAGGTCAAGGTCGCAAGGTCAAACATTTTGGTACTGACAGAAAGGTAATGTCACAAGGAATACACATGTGAAATATGGTAGCCGTACCTGTTATGGTTCAAAAGTAGTGGTCAAGGTTAATTTTTTTTTCGTGCAGACAGGCCAAAAACTACATCTAGGTCAAAGGTCAAGGTCGCAAGGTCAAAAATGTTGGTACTGACAGAAAGGTCATGTCACAAGGAATACACATGTGAAATATGGTAGCCATACCTGTTATGGTTCAAAAGTAGTGGTCAAGGTTAAAGTTTTTTCGTGCAGACAGACAGACAGACGTGCAGACAGACAGACGGACAGACGTGCAGACAGGCCAAAAACTATATGCCCCCCGAATCGGAGATTCCGGGGGGGCATAAAAAGTAATCCCTAAGTGCCTACCATGCTACGCAGGGTGACACAAATAAGCGAATCCGCAGCAGTAAAGTATGAGAACTCTCTATAGATGAAGGTATAATTATTGAAAAGAGTTGAAAACATTGCAGCAAAATGAGAAATGCTCATGACGAAGTTATTTGCTGCTTGTGTGTTCGAATTTGTCTATATGTTAGCCAGTGCTTTTCTTCCATATAAGCATTTGTCCATGGACAAATAAATCCTACTTAAATATCTTTTGCCATTAACCCTTTCCCACCTGCAGACGCATTTTGACACACCTCCAGCAGACAACTTTATCTAACTTTCACCTTTAACGGTATTGCGTATTTTTTGCATAGATGTTTTCCAAAAAATCATGCTGCATGGGAAAATGTTAAAATTTGTCTACATATGGAAAAGTGTTAAAATTTGTCTACATATGGAAAAGTGTAAAAATCTGTCTACATAAGGGAAATTATTCTTCTTCCATATAAGCACTTGTTCAATGATAAATAAATCCCTAATGGTTTATATTTTCATTTACCCCTAATCCTCATTAAAAACTCTTTTCATAACATCCATGAAAAGGGAGAAATTACTCATAAATGACAGTAATCTCACTTACCTCAGAAGGCAGTGTATCGTCTACCAGGATATTAGGCCCGGTAGCGTCAGGCCCAAAAGCCCAGATAGATCTGGCAGCCAACAAATCCCAGTCATACTTGGTCTGGAAGAATTCTCCGAGACGTTTCCTAGGCCATGTGATTTGCACAACTTCATTCTCGATATCCTCGGCTAAACCTTTCTCGAGGGGTTCTGCAATCATGGTAAGCTTATTCCTGTGGGTAGAAAACAGTTTGAACTAGAGATTGCTTTTTTGAAAAAGCGCTTGTCTCCCCATTTGTGTGGTCGTAGGGGAGGAAAAGAAATGATGGAGATGAATTTTTTAGTTTTGGACTGGAGATGAAGCAACAGTGACAATCCTCAGTTATTGAGCGGAAACCATTTTTCAGCTGAGGGTTACCATGACCTAGTGACCTCAAAATCAATAGGGGTCATTTGCTGCTGGTGATCAACCTGCACACCAAGTATGAAGTTCCTGGGCCCAAGCAATCTTCTGTTATTGAGCGGAAACCATTTTTCAGCCAAAGGTCACCACGACCTTGACCTTTGACCTACTGACATCAATAGGGGTCATCTACAGGTTAGGACCAAACTGCACACCAAGTATGAAGTTCCTGGGTATAAGCGTTCTTGAGTTATTGAGTAAAACACATTTTTAAGCTGAAGGTTACCGTGACCTTCGACCTTGTGACCTCAAAATCAAACAAATTCAATAAAGGTCATTTACTGGTATGACCAACCTGCACACCAGGTATGAAGTTCCTCAACATAAGCATTCTTTAGTTATTGAGAGGAAACCATTTTTCAGCTGAAGGTTACCATGACCTTGACCTTTAAGCTAGTGACCTCAAAATCAATAGGGGTCATCTACTGGTGGTGACCAACCTGCACACCAAATATTAACTTCCATGGCCAAAGCATTCTACAGTTATTAAGCAAAAACAATGTTTCAGCTCATTGTCACTGTGACCTTTCAGCTCAAGGTCACTGTGACCTTGACTTTGACCTCAAAATTAATAGGGTCTTTTACTGGGCATGGCCAACCTGCATACCAAGTATGGAGTTCCTCGGCCCAAGCGTTCTTCAGTTATTGAGCGGAAACCATTTTTTACCTCACAAGGTCACCATGACCTTGACCTTTGACCTTCTGACATCAAAATCAATAAAAGTCATCTACTGGTCATGACCAACCTGCATACCAAGTATGAAGATCCTATGCCCAAGCGTTCTTCAGTTATTGAGCGGAAACAAGTGTGACGGATGTGACCTTGACCACTGTGACCTTGACCTTTTACCTAGTGACCTTAAAATTAATAGGGGTCATTTGCTGGTGGTGACCAACCTGCACATCAAGTATGAAGTTCCTGGGCCAAAGCAAAAACTATTTATCAGCTCATTGTCACTGTGACCTTTCAAGCTCATGGTCACTGTGACCTTGACTTTAGACATACTGACCTCAAAATCAATAGGGGTCTTCTACTAGGCATGGCCAACCTGCATACCAAGTATGGAGTTCCTCAGCCAAAGCGTTCTTCAGTTATTGAGCGGAAACCATTTTTTACCTCACAAGGTCACCATGACCTTGACCTTTGACCTTCTGTTATCAAAATCAATAGGGGTCAGCTACTGATCATGACCAACCTGCATACCAAGTATGAAGTTCCTACGCCCAAGCATTCTTCAGTTATTGAGCGGAAACAAGTGTGACAGACGGAAGGACGGAAGGACGGAAGGACGGACGGAACGGGCAAAAACAATATGTCACCCCCATGTAATGGGGGAGACATAATAAACGCGAGGACTGAATGTGCAGTAATAGCTGTGGAACTTTCTCAAGGGATTTCCGCAATTATGGTAAGCTTATTCCTGTGGGTATAAAACAGTTTGAGGACTGAATGTGCAGTAATAGCTGTGGAAACAGTTTATTGATACAAATGACCTTTGCTGCATCCAAAGCAGACAGATATCGAAATAAAAGTTTGAAAAGGAGAAAATTCTCATGATGAGCAATTTCTCCTTTTCCATCAATATGTCCTCAAATCAGTTTCAAAAATGAACTTTAAATTTTCCATGATCGTTTTCAAAGCAGACAACTCTAAAAGTATCACAAAAGATAAATAATTAACTATAAATGCTTCAGAAACAAATAATCATGGTTGTACCAATTGGAAAAACAAAGCTCCCAAACCCTAACCGTCTCGGAATTGTTCTGCTACTGTGTCATTATACTTACTTTTTATTTGGTGTTTCTGCAAAACATTTAAGTGATGACGTTTCAACTACAGTTTCACAAAAACTTACAACAGGATCTGACACTTTGATATCTGCAAATATAAGACAACAAAATTGACATTTTTGATATTGTTAAACAGGGTTGTCAAAATGATTTGTTGTAACAGATCAAATGAGAAAAGTAACCAATCAGACTGGGGGTCAGGTCAAGGGCAAAGCCTTGGTAGGGGGCCCAGGGGAGAAAAACTAACAGGGCAGGTGTAAGAACAGTCAGGCAGATAAAAAAGAGCTTGTCTGTTTTTTCTTCAGCAAAAAAGGGGAATTACTGAATAATTATTTAAGCCGGAGTTATGCGATTTGGTATAGACATGCATATTGTTCCTTGGAACATGTGTACCAAGTTTCGATTGAAAATGCTTTTTGAGTTATGGACAAGGTTAAACATTTTGTATGAACTTTTAAGTCCAAAAAGGGGCATTACTGATTACTTATTACAGACAGAGTTATGTGACTTGGTATAGACATGATTGTTCCTCGAAACACGATGTGTACCAGGTTTCAATTGAAAATGTTGAAAGTTTTTTGAGTTATGAGTTTATATGAAAAACAGACACGCTAAAAACAAGAGGGAAATACCTCTCATGAGCATTAAATGTTCTCAACAATGTTTTTTGAGAGAGATCGAAATAAATTTCTATGTGATAATTGTCCAAATAATAACTATTGATTACCTATTTCAGAATACATCTTCCTTAGGTCATGCATTACGCAGTCCAGATACAACTCCCCGGTACCCAATATTATGTGTTCACCAGATTCTTCTACCTGAAATATACAGCAATATTGTGATTACAGCAAGTTCCACTGTCATACAGTTAGTGTTCCTGGACTTTTCTCTTCCTCGAATTTTGATGTCTATTCTAAGACAAAAATTAATTTTGGATACTCAAGTTATACTAATCAAGTGAAGTAGATTGATTGATTGTTTGGTGTTTTATGCCTCTTTAAAAAAAAAAATCAGTTATATCACTGCTTTTCCTGGGTAAGTTACCATTACTACTGATCCATTTATCCTGATACCAGCCAGTCAGTCTAAATGCTAACCTTGCAACCCTGAGCGCCAAGGAGGGCAGCCATTACTACCATTTTTTAAGTCTTTGGTATGAACCGACCGGGGATCGAACCCGCTACCTCCTGCACCCGAGGCGGACACTCTACCAAGGAGATCTTTAGCACAGGTTTGACTGTACTCATAACTCTATTTAAATTATTCAATTTGTATACCTTTGTTGTAACTAGTGGATAGCTTTTGTTGACTTTTCTCAGACCATCCAACATTTTGGGTAACTCGGATGGGTTGACAGGCTCTACAGCAATCTTTATGACAGAACTGGTGTTGAATTTCAGCGGTCGAAATATGTACACCTGATGAAACAATAGAAAATTGAGTTCATAGCTAGAAGAATTTTTTCAAAGTTTCAAGAAAGGAAAATATTATTGTATTCTTTTTTTCCCTTTAAGCCTTTCCCACACACAATTAATCTGCAACAGACAACATTGGAAAATCTCTATAAATGAAAGCATATTTATTGGATAGAAATGAAAAGAGGTTGGCAAAATTAGAAATTGCTTATCCCTTTTTGTCACAATGTTTTCAAAATGTCAGCTGCAGATCTATTACAATGCTTCTGTATATGGGAAAGGGCTAATATGGATGGAATTGAAAGTTGATTACAAAGCACTTCCATCTAGATCTAAATTGTAAACAAGTCTTGCAAGATCTCCCATTATAAATTATTGTATTAACCCTTTCCCACATACAGCAAATCTGCAACAGATGACTTTGAAAACAATCATGCCAATCATGGAAAATCTCTATAAATGAAGGAAAGCATCATTACTGAAAAAAACAAAACACATAGTGGCAAAATGTGAAATTGCTTCTGCTGCAGATACGTCAGAATGTGTCTACAAGTGGGAAAGGTAGAGTTAAAACCCATTTTATGGGCAAGTTAAGACGATTCTTTTGACTATCCACTACAAAGAACTTTGAGGTCAAACAAGGTTATTTTATAAGAGACACTCTGAAATGAAGGAAACCAATTGTAAAGCATTTACAAGCAAATTGATCTAGCCATTAACCCTTTCCCTCATATGACAATTCTGCAGCAGACGACTTTGAACATATTTTGTCAAAAAATAGAAAATCTCTAAAATTGAATGGATAACCTATGACTAAAAGTAATAAACATTGTGGCAAAAGGATAAACCAATTGTAAAGCATTTACAATCAAATTGATCTTGCCATTAACCCTTTCCCTCATATGACAATTCTGCAGTAGACGACTTTGAACATATTTTGTCAAAAAATAGAAAACCTCTAAAATTGAATGGATAACCTATGACTAAAAGTAAAAAACATTGTGGCAAAAGGAGAAATTGCTTGATTTGAGCATTTTTTTCTTTTGTTGCTATGTTTTCAGAAAGCCATCTGCTGCAGAGGCGTCAACAAGCGTCTATATGAGGGAAAGGGTCAACTATTTGCCAATTAGTCACAGGTTTAAAAAAACTGTAGAGCGGTATCCACTCTGATCCTCAGTATGAATAAACCGGCAGGTCTTTAGGTGTAATCATTATGTTAACGTTGGTTTTCTTGGTCGTTTCATGTTTTACTCAGATTTCAAAAACGTTTTGGATATATAACTGCATTTCCTTAGTTAGTTACCAGTACTACTGGTCCATAGAGTGAATTATCTATATTATATATGTAGTGTTTATTTACCAATTAACCCTTTCCCACATACAACAAATATACAGCAAATGACTTTGAAAATATCTGGGCAAAAATATTGAAAACCTCTATTAAAGAGTGATTGATTGATTGGGGTTTAATGCCGTTTTTAACAGTTATATAAAAGTTATAAAACAGTTAACAGTTATATCCCGGCGGCCAGTTCACCTACTCATGTGTTTCCTGGTTTTCTCACAACAGTACTCCACACAACAATCTTCCCAAGCAACTGGCTGCTTTTCCACATAGACTTGGCCCTTTGGTGGAAGACGAATGACGCATGTCACATTGACATTTGTCAATCCTCGGAAAGAAAGTTGGCTGAGCCGAGATTTGAACTCGCAACCCCTGGATTGACAGCCCGCGTCGCTACCACTGAGCCTCTATTTAAGAAAGTGTAGTTATTAAATATAATTTATGAAAAATTTCTTCTTTTGCCGCAATGTTTTCAAGAGAGGCAACTGATATACTCCAATGGGAGTTATATCCTACAAGGAAATTATAACTTTTCTCATCCCCTTATATTGCTTTACATTTTAATATGTGTTATATGAACCCTTACCTCCTCACTGCCCGACACATCAGTTAAAGTGGATGTTTTAACAATAGGCTCGTCTATACCTTCTATCAATATCCAATTGCCTGCAGGCACTCTGTTAACTTCTACCTTGTACCTATGAACACATGGAAATAAGTTTGTCACAAATTATGCAGGTAAAGTCTAAACCATCCTGCCAAGTTTGAGTACTACAGGTTCAAGCATTACCCAGTTATCAATCAGACAATAAGTCTTGGCGCACTTGTGTACAGAGATGTCTCAGGAAATCTGAATACCTTGGCATATATGTAAAGAAATTGCAAACATTGCAACAAATTGCTCATCTGTCTGTACGAGAAGAAAGCTGGTTTAATTGAAAGAAAGTTGTGTGAAGCACTGTTGCACAGGACTATTGTGAAACAAGAGCAACCAAATGTGCACCTCTCCAGAGCCATATTTGACTAATGAAATAAATATGTTACATTCCTCTAAGCTCGATTTTTATCGTTTTTAGAACTTAATTTAATTCCAAGAAAACTTTTAGATGAATACCATGCACAAGCATATTAATAGTAGACAGATTTCTTTCTAAGACCAAAGGCAAATACATCTGGAATCCGACCTAGATTTAACCCATCACCACCTGTTGGCCTGCAGACATAATTTTTTACACATCTGCAGCAGACAACATTTGAAAAATTTGTTGCAAAAGCAGAAATTGCTCATAGCGAACATTTCCCCCTTTTGCCAGAATGTTTTCCAACTCTAATCAATTATCATTCATTCATCTACTTAGTTTTTGCATAATTGTTTCCAAAGCCGTCTGCTGCAGATTTGTGATACATGGAACAGGGTTATCTATTAATACATAATGCATACCTGGCTTCTGTTATCCAAAGCCTTCCGATCTGACCAAACCTGGAATCCTCTTCATCCTGTAGACTGTAGTTTTCTCCGAGGATACGCACTTCCTGGTTTGCGTACAGTGTACCGCTGATAATACGACCAAATACGTGAAAACAGGTAGCATCTTGTGTAGGATATAACTTGGTTGTATGAACCATAAGGGGGCCCTGAATTTAAATATATGTTTGAATGTTGTTTAAAATGACTACATTTGTATTAAATGTATTTTGGGTATATCAAGGCCTTTCCTACTTGATTGCTGCATGAAGAACAACACCATTTCATAATTTATACTTTAACCTTTTACCGCCTCTAAAACAGATGACTTTTGAAAACATTGCTACAAAACAAGCAATTTCTCCATTTGTCACAATGTTTTCAACTTTCATTTATAGAGATTTTCTGTGTTATTGCCTAAATGCTTTTAGTCTTCTGTCAGGTTTGCTTTATTTGGAAAATTGTTGACTTTGCTTGCCATTCGGGGAAGTTACAAATTCCCCCTTTTTTTTTTACTTTAACCCCTTTTTTCCCAGTTTAATGCATTTTCAGCATACATCATTTGATAACATTGGGCCAAAAGGAAAACTATTCATAATGAACAAAGTCACCTTTTGCAAGATTATTTTAACCTACTTTCAATAATTACTTCGTTTCATTTAAAGAGATTTTCTTTTTTCCCAAGATGTTTGCGAAGCAGTCTGCTCCAGATTTTTTTGTATGTTGGAAAAGTTTGAAATAACAAGAAACCGCTTAAGACGGTAAGGCCGGATTGTCGGCAATTTGACCTTGAAAATTAACAAACCAAGGTCAAGGTCAAAGTAACCATAGAAATCAATAGAACTTGTTACTGGTTACCCTCAGGCAAAGTTTCAAGTTTGTAACCCTTTCCAGTGCTGAGATTTTGCCTCAACCTGAAACTTTAACCAAAATGTTGACGGACAGACGGACATCGCCAATCTCTAGACCGGAATTGCTAGAGCAATCCGGCCAAAAATTAATCAAAGAGATGACAGTACTAAACCAATTTGATTTTGAGGGTAATGGTTGCAAAAAAAAAAAACATTTAGATGTTGAAAAGTTTAAAAAAATAGAACAGCAGTGGCAAAATCTCTGGTGGCGAACTTGTAACACCTCTGTTACCAGTGGTCAGCGTCAACAATATTGATATATTAGTTTGTAGATAACAGAAAATTTACTATGGTTTCAGAAGAAATAAGATATGAACCCTTTCCCTCATATAGATGCTTTCTGACACCTCTGTAGCAGACGGCTTTTTGAAAACATGGCGACAAAAGAAGAAATTGCTCAAAACAAGCAATTTCTCCTTTTGTCACCATGCTTTCAATTCTTATTTAATAATTGTTCTTTCATTTAAAGGGATTTTCTGTGCTTTTGCCTAGGTTTTTTCAAAGATGTCTGCTACAGATTTGCTATATGTGGGAAAGGGTTAATGCAAAACTTATCAGTCCAAAAAGTGCCATCTACCGTATATACTCAGTTATAAGTCGCCCTCGTCTATAAGTCGCACCCCCTACTTCGAGGCCTAAAGTCTAGGGTTTGATGATTGACCCTCTTATAAGTCGCAGTTAGATTTTTGATTTTTTTCACGTCAAAACCCTATGACAAGCAGCGAGATATAACCCAAGTCATCATGATCGAGCATCAGATTTTTTGTTTAAAACATTCATATAATGTCCAATTAGTTTTATGTAAGCATTGATTTATAGTCTAAATAGATTTTACTATCATAAGAAGCGAGATATATAACCTTAAGTCATCAAGATCGAGCATCAGCTTTTTGTTTACATTATTTGAACATACAATGATGTCCAACTAGTTTTAATTTGTTTTATCTAAAGAGATTTACTGGGGAATACATAAACCGGTTTTGTCCGGTCACAAAAGGCCCCAGGTTATGTGAAAACACACTCGTCTTGATTAACCCTTTGTTTTATCTTTTATCATATATAGATAATCTGCTATATTAAATTCGTCTCTTTTCCATGATGTTACTGAAGCAACTGAAAACTGTTGTAAACATTGCTAATTCCACCTTTGTTTGGTAATATAGCTCTCATTTATGGAGTTTATTCCCGATATTGTCAATTTGTTTCCAAGGACGTTTGCTGCAGATTTGTTGTATGCGGGAAAGGGTTAACTGAAGGGGTAGAGGGTAGATGGAGGGAAAAATCGGCGTTGCATAACTGAAATTAATTCGCATACAGTGATAATCTGCTAACTCAGATTAAATTCGTCCTTTTCCCATGATGTTTCTGAGGCAGCTGAAAACTTTTGAAAACATTGCTAATTTCCCCTTTGTTTGATAATATAGCTTTCGTTTATGGAGTTTGTCTACCCTTTTTAATACAAATCCACGGTTCAGCGACCTCAATTCTAACAGTCAAATAATTCTAACACAACTGTCGCGTGTAAACCACACAGGTTTAAATTATCATCAAGCTAAAGGTGTTACATGTAAAATTACCCGAGGTCAAATTCTGCAGACGTGTACGTATTAGAGTGGGTAAAAACCGATAATTGCATTGCTAGCAGTTTGTATTTAATACACTTTAGCTACAGTTATTGTCTTTGTTACGACTCTCAAATACTGCAGATGTATCACAGTGGTAAAAGCCGATAATTGCATGTTTATCAGTTTGTACTTAATACACTTTAACGTCAATTATTGACCGTGTTAAATCACCCCGTGTGTAGTCTTGGGATTGTTTGTGGATTAATTATGACAATTTTGGTCCGACTTTTTTATCTCTTTAATTGGATCTGTGTTTGTTTTTTGCTTTCTAATGGTTTAATTTGGTACCATCACCCATGCAGGCCAAAATCACGCAATTTATATTTTCACAAAATTCAAAATGGCTTCCAATCGAGCTGAAATCGAAACAATAACTTGGAACAAATGACTTTTTAAATGTACATTCATAAGTTATATATTTTTTCTAGTGTTTGTTTTTATAAACAAATCAATTCTATAAGATATGTTTCTTTCAATCAAACTTGATTTATTCTGTTAAATCATCATTTAAGTCGCCCTTTTTATCAATGACCGGCCTGCACAGTTTTTGACGATCGGTGAATTGGAGGGTAATTTTTTCTGAATTTTTGCTTGACCCTCTTATAAGTCGCTCCCCCCACTTCACTTTCGATTTTGAAGGTAAAAAAGTGCGACTTATAACTGAGTATATACGGTAGTTAATGCAGACTTTGTTATAAAAAAACTTACGTCTGAATCACATTGGACCATCGCATCTACGAGGTCGGACTCCAAGGGCCCTGTATAAATGTGTTCTATCTTTCGTTTAGCATTGTCTACTGGGGACTTGATGTGTTCCACACACATGTCAACAAATCCTGTAAAATGTAGAAAAACTTACAATAGTGTTTAACCCATTACTTCACATGACTTTTCATATGTCTTCTGCTTGACAATCATCAGACGAACAATTTCACCAATCTAGAAAACTGAAAATTTTATATTGATAAAAGAGTTGAAAATATTGCAATAAAAGGTGAAATTGCTCGTTTAGACTTTCAAAAGTGTTCAAAAGTGGTCTGCATGTGTCAAATGTCGTCTGCGTTAAGTAATGGGTTAAAGGAAGACATGTGTAGCCTGCCAGTTAACCCTTTCCCGCTTATAGACATGTTTTGGCACATCTGCAGCAGAAAACTCTTGAAAGCATTGTGACAAAAGGAGAAATCGCTCAAAACAAGCAATTTCTCATTTTGTCACAACACTTTCAACTCTATATATTAAATATACTTTAATTGTTAAGGACTAATCATTTTTCTAGAATGATATTTTCAGTCGTCTGCTGCTGAATTGTTTTACGTGGGAAAGGGTCAAGTCAATGCATGACTAACAGACAACAGAGAAGTATTGCTTATGTCCCATCCTGCCAATGTCAGGCATTTTCAAAATGATCTAATGCAAACTATCATCTGTTTAACCAAATCCATGATATCAAATTCTGAGGCAAAAGAAGTAATGATTTAAAAAAAAATATTGGTAAAGCTGATACTCAATTTAACCCCTCAATGCAGCAGATGGCTTTTTGAAAACATTTTGGTAAAAATGCAAAACTACTCATAATAAGCAATTTGTCCTTTTGCAGCAATATTTCAAAGATTATGGAATAATTATTCTTTCATTTAAATAGATTATTCCTGTTTTAACATAGATGTATTCAAAATCATCTGCTTCAAATAGGGTGTATGATGGAAAAGATTAAACAATGTTTCTAAGCTGGTCATCATTTTCAAACAACTGTTTCCTTAAGTAATCTCTGAGAAGAGAAGTGTTAAACCCTTTCCCACATACAACAAATTTGCAGCTGATGACTTTGAACACATCTAGGCAAAAACATGAAAAATCTCTATATCTGAGAGAATAAGAGCTGAAATCATTGCAGCAAATGAAGAAATTCCTCATTATGACCAATTTCTCCTTTTAACACAATGTTTTAAAAAGTTGTCAGAAAGTGACTGTATAGAGGACGGCTTTAAAACTTCAACAAAAAAACAGAGGAATCAATGTAAAAGATTCTTACCCGTAAAGTCCCCGAAGAATCGTCGACAAACGATTCTCATCAGGGGTCTTATATTCAGCTTCTTTTCCTCACTGGTCAGGGAGATTCCGAGTTCATCGCAAATACGAGGCAGACTATCATCGACATCACCTACCACCTACAACAGATATTCAAGGTTTATTTTGGCCATTCCTCATACATATTAACCCTTTCCCGCATACAGATGCTTTCTGACGCCTCTGCAGCAGACGGCTTTTTGAAAACATAGTGACAAAAGAAGAAATTGCACAAAACGTGCAATTTCTCCTTTTGCCACAATGTTTTCCACTTTTTGTCATAGGTTATCCATTTAATTATGTAGATTTTCTATGTTTTGACAAAATACGTTCAAAGCTGTCTGCTGCAGAACTGTCGTATGGGGGAAAGGGTTAAACTGTCAAAAACATGTAAATTGACCATTAAACACATTCAAGTGTATTTTGAAGCATCTGCAGCAGACGACTTTAGGAATCATTATGGAAAATGGAAAATTGTTTATATATAACAATTTCTCTTTTTGCCACAAGATTTTCAACTCCATTCAATAATTATAATATTGTATTTTTCAATTTTTCATATATTTCATATTTATTTTATATATTTTTTTCATTATTTCATTGGAGGTTCTAGCAAAATGGTCTTTACCTGAGCGAAGATCTTGTATAGAGGCTCTAGAATAAATTCAACGAAACTTCTCTGCGCAGAGCTACTGGGTGCTTTCTTTGTAAACTTTCTCCTTAAAAGACAAAAAAGAACAAAAACTAACATGCAGATCAAATTAAAGCATACAAAGTTTGTGACAAAAAGAGACACAATCATATTTTTTAAATAGATTTTTTTTTAAATGTTGTTCTTTACTAAGTAAGATCATCTTTACCACATGTTTTGTTTTATTGAAAATAAAAAAGGAAGGTTTTTATTCAATTTCTTTCAAATAATTTCTTCTACTTGCTTTTAACCCTTTTAATCCTTTCCCACTTACAGACGCATTCTGATGCATCTGCAGCACAAAACTTTCAAAAACATCATGGTAAAAGGAAAAATTGCTCATAATGAGAAATTATTTCTTTTGCCACAATATTTTCAACTCTTTTCAATAAATCATTTTCAACTCTATTCAATAAATCATTTTCAACTCTATTCAATAAATCACTAACAGTTTCCATATTTCTTGTCAAGATGATTTCAAAATCGTCTGCCAATAATTTGTTGTAACTGGGAAAGGTCCAACATCTGTCGAATAATATCTATTAAAATAAAAACAAGAGTTCAAGATCTCATGAACACTGAAATCTTACGTTTTACTGTTGAAGTACATATCACCCCACAGTCGTCGTGCAAACTCTTTTTCATTTATTCCACCGTACGTGTCGGCATATATCTGTGCAAATGACTTCAGCGTGAAACAAACTCTGTAGTAGGCACTCGCAAAACAGACGTTCCCAATCAGTGGAGACACCTGGTGATCACCTTCCTCTTCTGTGTATAAACTGGAAAAGAAAATTAATGTGCTGACCACTTTCACAAACAATAATTCTAAATATTCTCTGCAGCAGATTGTTCTTAAACAGTGTGTGGAAAGAAGTTACTGTTTTACACAATCAATGTCTCCTTCTCAAACAATGTTTTGAGTTCTTTATTAAAAGATTTATCCATTTTATCAGATGCTTACTTTTGCTTCCATATATGTTTTGAAAGAAAGCATGAAGCTTATCAGTCATATGTTTGGTTAAGAATGTATTAGTTCGGTAAATATTGCAAATTGAACCCCTTTGTCTCTGACAGTTGGGCGTTTCCATTTTTGCTTGTTTTTGAAGAAGTTTCTACTGAGAACTCGCAACAGAAAACATTGATACAAAAAAAATTAAAAAAAAATTAAAAGACCTTTTTGAATTCGTTGAAATTGACCTTCAACTCAAATTCAAGTTGGACTAACCTGATAATTCCATTGATTTCATCCATGATGTTTCGTAACTTGAAATAGGCATCTGTGGGCGGGAGTTTTAACTCCAAGATTAGTCTGTCTATCTTGTTTATACACACACAGACAGGTAGCTGTTCTTGTATGGCGTGCTTGATGAGTCTCTCAGTATTCAACATTACCTGAATAATTATGTAAGCCACAGTTATGTGACTTTGTATAGACTTGGCATTAGAGTTATGTGTAAGCCACAGTTATGTGACTTTGTATAGACTTGGCACTAGAGTTATGAGGTAAGGCCAAAGTTTTGTGACAACGACAAGGGTAGCTCGACTTTTTTTCTTCGAAAAACAGACAAGCTAAAAATATATATTTTAACCCTTTACAACTTACAGATACATTTTGGAGCATCTACATAAATTGCTCATAATGAGCAAATTCTCCTTTAGTATTCAACTCGAACCAAAGATTAAAGTTTCATTTATGAAGATTTATTTTTATATCATTGGGTAGATATTTTCAAAGTCATTTGCATGCAGATAAGTTCTGGTAGGAAAGGGTTAAAGAAAGGTTTCACAAAAATCATTATCATGCAAAAAATGAAACACCTTCAAGATAAAATTTTCCATTTTATACTTTTAAGATGAGACAAGTAAAATGTATGAAGTAGTTTAAACTTACACCATCTGCAGCGTCAACAAATATTACTGCTCCATCACTGATTCTTAAAGCAGCTGTCACTTCATCGGAGAAATTAACATGACCTTAAAACAAAAGAAAACATGTTAACTAGTTTATAATAAATATCTTATTTATTTGATGGTATGAATTTATCATCAAAGAATGCATTTTTTAATTCAATACTTATGCAAAATCTACGTCTTTTGAAAAAAAAAAAAAATTATTATAAGAAAGAAATAACATGTTAATATATTTGATTATCTGACAAATGAATGAACTAGGTTATAGCAGGATAACAGATTGATACTTAAAATACTTAATAATCTAGACAAAAAAGAATTACTCATCGTAAAGTATTTCTCCTTATGCCACAATGTTTCAACTATATTAAACAAAAGTGATACTTTCATTTATCAACATTTTTCAAGGGTTTTTACTCATTTCTCCTTTTGCCAAAATTTTAAACTCTTTCCAATAATTACCGATACACTTTTATTTTGAAAAAAAGATGTTACAATGTTGTCTGCAGAATTGTTGTATGTGGGAAAGGGTTAACCGAGTAAAAGCATTACCTGGGGTATCAAACACGTTCACTAGGTAAGATTTGTTCTTTGTGTCGGGCAATACTAGAGTGACAGGTGTAGACTTTATACTCACTCCTCTCTGAAAGACGCAGGTACAATATAGTATAGAAAATACATTTATTTGTTGATTGATTGATGTTTAACATTGTTTTCATCAATATTTCCATCATACCATGGTGACTACTTATTTTGTTTTAAAATGGCTTCAATGGAACAAAAAATGGGCATGACCGTATGATTGACAAATTTCAATGATATAGTATTGTTGTCCTTATAACATGTCTCATTGAAGCATCAATAATCCTAGTATAGGGCAAATTGCAAATGCCCTATAATATCAAATTTTAGACACATAGAAGTTTTGAAGATCTTTTAACTTCATGTTGCATGTATACAGATGAAGGCATTAACACTCGCATTTCCACTTAGCTAGAGCACATTTCAAAGCCTCTTTAGAATGTTGCATTAAAAGATGACGAATGCATTTAACCCAATCAATACAAGAACTTTTAATCACAGGTTTTCATTGAACTCTCCCAGAAAAAGTATCACCATTTGACAATATTCTGACATCTATCACTAGTAGCCTTAATTGCCAATGTTGGAAAGTAGCCAGTTGCTTAGATAGAAAGCTAATTATACTATTGGTAATTTTCAGCCGATGTAGGCAAAGCTATAAGAAATCTCTATAATAGAAAGTATTATTATTGAAGAGTTGAAAACGTTGTGTTAGAACTTGTTTCTCCTTTTGGCAAAATGTTTTCAACTTTATACAATAATTATACTTTAGAGACTTAAGTTGTTTGGCCTTGATGATTCAAAGCTGTCTGCTGCAGATTTGTTATCAGAGGGATCAAGTAATACCATTGATTACGTACCTCTTGCTCTGTGAACAGTGTGTCTGTATAACGAATCTGAAAACATTGAAAATATTCACAATCAACATATTCATATATATTACTTTTAGTTATATCACCATCTGAGTTTTAATTTGACAAATAAAAATATGGATGAAAATAGATGCAGGTAAAAAAACAACACATTTTTGCATAATGGTCTGTCACAGGTTAATATTATTGAGTAAGACTTCAAATGATGGACCAAGGTATGTGCCTGTTCTGAAGTAACCTGTCCCTACCATTACATTATAGGGTCAGGCATACCCAAATAATGACGGCGCCTTTTTGAAATGTTGTAGCAAGCAAAAGGCTAAAGAGAAAACCTTTTTGTTGACCAACTGGTAAACCTTTCCAACTCTGAAAGTAGTTTTCTTTATTATATATGTATTGATTCCAAATATTAAGTTGTTTTGGTCCACTGTAGAGTTTACGAAAATCAGGTTTATATATACTATCTATCATTTAGCAATAAATAAGGGGAGGTGACCAATCTAGTTACCGTAGGTTCGTGCAAGAAATACTGATTTACTTTACAATGCTGTGTATCCGACTAGGTATGTAACTTGCTTGATGCTTAAATCGTTCCAGCGGTACACATTGGTAATTAATATTCTAATATGTTTATTGACTATGTAAATATATTCATGATATTCATGTTAGCTTTACATTGTGGTCAACATTACAATTAAGTTTCATAACTGTATTTCAAATACTTTTGGAGATATACGTGACTGAATGTTTTCACAAGTCATCTGCTGCACAACAGATATCAAAAGTAATTAGTATCACAGGAAGAGTCTAAGTTTCTTGGGGTGACTTTTTTGTGGTAGCACCCAAATAAGGTAATACTTACATCTTTATCGTCTTTAACATTGATCTCTGGATGTGTCTGTGACATTAAACAATCTACGAAGGAGGTCTGAAATAAAAACATATACAGTCAGAGGGCTACAAATTAAGGAAGAGTAAACAGGTCTTGCTTCCCCGAAATATCTCCTTTACCACTCATTAAAACATATGCTGTTGGTACTCAAATGGATCGTCTCACTGAGTACCCACAACGTAGGTTTTGGAGGTCAAATAAGGTTCTTAGAACATGCAAATCAGCTTTTTTCTAGAGCTGTGCACAGTAATTTTTATACAGTCATGCCTCACTGACTGCAACTCCCAGGGTCCTTAAGAAATTGTTATCCTGCCCATATAGGTCTTGTGATTAAAATGAGAACAAATACGTACTATGTTTCTTTGTAAGCAATTAACCTTTTTATTGAGATATCCGTACATATTTACCCATTTTCCATGGCAAGTGCCTTAAGTGTAACAATGTGCAACTATAATCTGAAAAACAAACATCTCCTACATCTAAAAAGGTAAACTGAAGGTGTGAAAATGGTCGAACTAAAAGGTGACAATTCACCCATTCCATTTAACCATGTGTAATTTTCTCTATTATTTAACCGAAGGGACCTCATAGTTACATATAGTTCTAATGTTCCAGTTAAAAGGTGTGCAAGTTTTTCCCGAGTATAACAAGATTTACCAAAGTCAACATACTGAGGTTCAACTGTTTTGATAGTGTTTATGCCACTTTCCACAGTATATAAGTTACATCACTGGTTTTCATGGGTAAATTTCTAGTACATCTGGTATTATTTATCCTGATACCAATGGCATGCATCAGATAGCAAAATATACGAAATTGTTAATATGACATTTCAAATTTAACTTTAAGCTTTTCCCACATACAGACGCTTTCCGACGCCTCTGCAGTAGATGACTTTTGAAAACATTGTGGCAAAAAAAGAAATTGCTCATGATGAGCAATTTCTCCTTTTGCCGCAATGTATTAAACTCTATTCAATAATTATTCTTTCATATATAGAGTTTCCAAATTTTTGACTACATGTCTTTAAAGTCATCTGCTGCAGATTTGTAGTATATGGGAAAGTGTTAATCTTTTTCTGTCTCACCTTTCCATGATGCAGATGTCCACACAAGGTCACATTTCTTATTAGTTCAGGGGTATCCATTAAATCTGCTAAGAACCTGTAATAAATAATGACAATCACTGATTCACATTTGGGCTGAATGAGGTTTTGTTGTATCTGCTTGACTGCATCAGCAATATGCTGGTTTAGGTCCCTACTTGTAGCAGTCATGGAGTCATGGTTGACTATCCTTTGGCAAAGCAGTCTTTTTTTACTAGACTTAGATCATTTATTTTTTAACCCTTTCCTACTTGCAGAGGCATATGCAGCAGCCGACTTTTGAAAACATTGAGGCAAAAAAGGAATTGCCTTGATGGGTATAACTGTGTACTTAAATAAATTCAATTAATTTTTATTTATTCAAATGTTACTTTATATTCAAATTTAAACAAGAGCACCGCGTACGGCACAGACGCTCGACTGATAGAAAACAGAAAAAAAGCTGAGCTGAACAAAAAACCTTAACCGGACGACCACGCCGCCGCTGACGACGACCACACCAGGGTCATGACATTAGCTCTCGTTTTTTTCAAAAGTCGAGCTAAAAATGACACATGTATGTTTATTGAAATTTCCAATTTGTTCCTGAAGTAACCTTTTATTGTCCATTTCCACTAAAAACAATCAATAATTTTTTATTTATTTTGTTAATCTTTAAATAGTGTTTAAGGAGTAACTATGCGATCATTTCATAACACCATTCAAAACATGGGCATTAAAAACCCTATTTGAAATAAGGCACAAAGATAAAGGGGAATTAAGTCTGCATTTTGTATGGTAAAGTAGGCAGAAAACAAATTGAATAGAGGAAAGTCAATTTACTTCTAAATTCTTGAAAGAAATGTTTATATAAATTATGAATCGTTTTTCTTTACATTGCAAACTAGGGTTTTTTATTTACACACAATGCAAATGAGTAATATAATATCATATAAATATGCTTTTCTTCATATTGAACATTTCTGATGCCTCTGCAGCAAACCACTCTTGAAAACATTTGGCAAATTGAAAAATTGCTAATAATGTGCAATTTCCCCCATTTGCCAAAATGTTTTCAACTATGTTCAATAATTATTCTACCCTAAAAAGAGAGTTTCCATATTTGTGTGGGTATGTTTTCAAAATCATCTGCTCCAGATGAGTTGTATTTGGGAAAGGGTAAAAGAATTCAGTAAATCTACTTACTCCATATCATATACAGTATCAGGGAGATCCTGTTCTGCCATAGAAAACTTCTTCTTCTTCACTGGTGCAATGATAGGTTCTGGAGGTAACAAAGACAAAGGTCAGCCAAGACTTTATGAGCATATCAAAATTATGAAAATTATACATAAATTGTTCTTGTAGGTAATGATTTTTTTTAATCGTCAAAGCTGTTGCTCTTGTAAATGCAGGCACATGATTACTGATACAATCTACACAATTTCACCAGTCTTCCCTTTTTACAGATGTAGTAGGCCACCTTTTTAACCCCCCTTTCCCACATTCAACAAATCTTTAGCAGAAGACTTGGAAAACATGTAGAAAATATTATTAAAAATCTCTATAAACTAGAACTGTCCCTGAAGATGATAAATACCCCCAAAACAGCACCTTGACTCAAAATATGGCTTCCGACCGACCGACCGACCAATAGGTAGTCCTATCAAACAGTACTCATTTTGACCTTTGACCATGACCTTTGAGGTACAAGCCACCTCATCATGGTGAACATGTGTATCCAGTAACTTGAGAATCCTATGATGCATGGTTGAGATGCGGACCGGACAAGGTAGTCCTATCAAACAGTACTCTTTTTGACCTTTGACCTCTGAGTGTGACCTTGACCTTTGAGGTACAAGCCACCTCATCATGGTGACCATGTGTGTCCAGTTACTTGAGAATCCTAAGATGCATGGTTGAGATGCGGGCTTGACGAGGTAGTCCTATCAAACAGTACTCATTTTGATGTTTGACCTCTAAGTCAAAATAATATCTCAGAATTAATGTAAGAGAGAAAATGGTTAAACAAATAATTTATATAATTTCCAAACTGAATGCTATTTTGTCATTATAAAGGTAATGTTTACTTTACCTGTAAGAGGTTGAGTATCTTCTTCTTGAATTATTGTCTGAAACAAAAATAAAACAAAACTGAAACAGAATTTGTACACTTATAAACATGATGTTATCTACTAACAAGTTCTCAGTAAGGCAGCGTGCTCGACTTTTTAACCGCTTATAAGGTACTGAGACATGGACTCTAAAATTGTTACATGCAAAACTTTAACCAGAATAATTTAGGGACATAATTTGCAATATATATGTATGATAGAGTTATCTAACTTGACTATTTACGTAGGTGTTATAGTGAGGAAAGGCTGTATAAGTTTCAATGAAATGCATCAAGTAGTTACTGAGATATAGAATTTCTAAGTAAAACTAGAATGGATTCCTCCGCGGAGCACGTGTGTCACCTGCACCTGCTCATTGAAAGTGTGACGAAAAAGTGTGACGGACTGACGGAGGACAACAAAACTAAAACGGATCGCTCCCCGGAGCATGTG
This sequence comes from Serripes groenlandicus, assembly GCA_031761405.1. NCBI lineage: Eukaryota > Metazoa > Mollusca > Bivalvia > Cardiida > Cardiidae > Serripes > Serripes groenlandicus. The sequence continues at coordinate 8,566,646 of JASEVX010000015.1, forward strand.
TGTCACCTGCCGGGGCCTTGTCAGAAAATTTTAATTGTTGACAGAAAAGGGGCAATAACTCTGATATAACAACTATTTTGATTATTCCCCTTTTGTGAACCCATCACAAAGATTGATATAAACATATGTCAGATGTCCAATCCTTTGAGTAGAAAAAATGTCATTTGAAAATTTAAATCTTTGACAGAAAAGGGGCAATAACTCTGATATAAAACATATTTGGATTATCCCCCTTTTGTGAACCAATCACACACATTGATATAAACATTTGTCATAAGTTTCAATTTTATCCTTTTGAGTAGAAAAAAAGTTATTTGAAAACGTGACGAAAAAGTGTGACGACAGACAGACAGACAGACAGACAGACGGACGGACTGACGAACAGACAGGCAGACGCAGGTGACACAAAAAGTAATCCGTAAGTGCCTACCATGCTGCGCAAGGGGACACAAAAAGGGCCATAATTTGCAGGATATAGCTATCTTACTTGATTGCTTACATAGGTGTGGTAGTAAGGAAGCATTGTAAAAAAAACTTCAATGCAAAACATCTAATAGTAACTGAGATATGGACTCTAAATGTACTTGCATGCAAAATCCTAACTACGGTGTGCCGCCTACGACAGAGTGAGTACAATAGTTCTCATATTCTCCGAACAGTCTAGCTAAAAATGTACATGCACAAAGGTACAACCTGGTATCTGCACATTGTAATCTATATCAACCGTTTTTGCAAATTACTTACACAGGCATTTTCAAGCTTTTGGCAAGTTGTGAATATCAAAAATGGTAATCAATTCAATGCCACCCACCTCTAACAATCTTAGCCTATCAAGATCTACTCCTTTTCACATATCAACAGGGTGATTGATCTGAACTTGCACTGTTCAGAAATGCAAACTTGTACTATTTTTCATAGACAGGCTCATATATGTTTCTCTGAAAATATTTCATAAGAGCATAAAACTATGATCTGTTTACCCTGCATGTTATAATGTCAACTTGCTATCATTACCTCAACCTCGGGACCATACACTTCCTCAGGTGTGGGGTAGTACTTCTTGTCTTCATGTAGGACAACCTGCATATCAGAGGCATCTTCATCATCCTGATCCATGGCCTCCTCATCCTGGAATAAAGTAACCAGAGCTCTAGATAAGATGTGTCAAGTCAAACTTGTGTTTACGGTCACCTCTGTTAAGCAGCCCCTTGTATTAAGAAACCAGTTGAATGTTAATAAACTAACTCTTACTGATATATTTGTATCTTGAATTCAGTAGCTACCTATCTTCAGCAGCCAAATTATCTCTCTCCTTGGTTTTAAAAGGGTTTAACGCCGGTTTCAACATTATATCACGGCGACAGTTCACTTATTCATGATCCCTGGGTAAACAAACCAGTACTAGGCTAGAAAATGTGCCTTGACAAAGGGCATTCCACAATGACCGTCGTGCCGCGACTGGGGATTGAACATGGAACACCCGGTTTCAAATCCCCGACCCTCTCCTTGGTGGCTGCTGAAGCAAAAATTGTTTTTTTCATGTTTTTGAATCGTTCTTTTGACAATTAAATTGTATGTTTTAGGTACGGTACTCAGAGAATCATCAAACCACCTAGGGATTCGTTAAGCTTATTTGTTTGTTTGCTTTTTGTTTCCCACATAGTGACATACAACAAATCTGCAGCAGACAAATTTGAAAACATAGTGACAAAAACCTGATATATGTCCATAAAAGATAGCTTAATTGTTAAATAAAGTTGAAAACATTGTGGCCAAAGGAGATATTGCTCATGATGAGCAATTTCACCTTTGGCCACAATGTTTTCAAATGTCGTCTGCTGCTAATGCGTCAAAATGTGTCTGCAGGTGGGATAGGGTTAACGTGGTTTTCAATAATATTTCAGGTATTATCTATCCTGACACCGACACATCAGTAGGGAAGCCCATACATGTACTACGTTTTTTTAAGTTTAGTCAAAGTAATAAGAGAGATAGAGTGAGTGAAATATCAGTTCACTACCTTTGATCTTTTCCACTTCAACTTTTAAGACATTGAAAGAGATAGTTTATCCATTGCTAGCTAGAATCATAGTCCCACATCTTTGATTCTATATCACAATTTTTCTTTTAAAAATGTTTTTCATTTTCAACAATCATTTAAAAAGAGTAATTCAATTCAGTATCAACAACATTATTTTCTACTCATGAAAGCAGAAATGCATGTGAATCACATAGAAATTACCAAGTACAAACTAAGAATAGAATATTAGAATGTATGCACATTTTCAGAATTCCAAAAGCTAATTTTACAATGATTTATTGACATATTGCTTACAAAACAAATAAAAAACAGTCTTAACCCTTTCTCACATACAACAAATCTACAGCAGACAACTTTGAAATCATTTTTTTGCAAAAACATGGAAAATCTTTGGAAATGATAAAATCATTTCAGAAAAAAGTAAAAAATATTGTGGCAAAAGGAGAAATTGAGCAATTTCTCCTTTTGTCAAAATGTTTCGAAAGCCATCTGCTGCAGAAGAGTCTGTATATGGGAAAGGGTTAAAAGTTATGTAATAACACTGTTTTTGTTGGGAAAGAGACAAAAGACTCACATCTGCTCCGCCGTAATCAGGATACTTTTCCTGTTCATCTCGGTCCTCTGATACATCGCTGTCTTCATCATCACTGTCCAGCTCCGGACCAACATAGTTCCCAAATTCATCATACAAATCACCATCCATCTTGATCTAGTTTCTATATAACACCTAATAGAAACAAAATATATATTTACTATGATTTATTTTAAGGGCAGAAAACTTGAATAAGATGTTTACCAAGTACCTGTGAGTCCATTAGACAAAATATCTAATGGCAAAACATACCCATACATAGATAATATCACCAAGATGGAGAACAGTACTCGGAATTATAAATTCTCAGTTCCATTCATTGCAACCTAGTGGTCAGCAAAACCACAGCCAAAATATTTTGTGTGGGCCAAAACCGCATGAACCGTAACTGTTCTAGTTTGTAATTCCTAGACCAAAAACCTTTAATAATATTCAAGAATGACTCACTAACACATAGTATGATGTAGAATTAAGTATATGCCAAGTCCCCTAGGCATAGAAGGTGTCACATACGCTTCTTTTCCATTCATGATTGACAACGTTTACAAAGTAAATACCTCATGGTTTGAACCAATCCGGCTTTCATTGAACATTTTCAATAAATTATCTAATCTGTCATGTGAAAATGACAGAAGTATTACATTCTTATTATTTTGTTTGATTAATTAACAAGAGGCCCATGAGGGCCTATGCTCTACTGGTATGGTTCTTTGGTCATTTTCAATCCAGAGCATGTATGTATGGTGAAGATCGGATAGTAAATGGAGGCTCTTTTGTGTTCACAAGCTGTATTATAGCAATTTTTACAATTTCATGGACCATAATCCAGTCTTGCATGGGCGGATCTGGCTGATTTTCAAAAGGAACTAAGCTCTAATCAATATTTAACTACTATCTAAGTTTGGTGAAGATCAGATAGTAAATGGAGCCTCTATTGTGTTCACATGCTCAATTATAGCAATTTGGACAATTTCAAGGGCCATAATCCAGTCTTGCATGGGCGGATCTGGCTGGTTTACGAAAGGAACTGAGCTCTCATGGATATCTAACTACTGTATAAGTTTGGTTGAGATACAATCAAAAGTGAAGACTGTATCGTGTAAACAAGCTCTTTTATAGCAATTTTGACCATTTCAAGGGCCATAATCCAGTCTTGCATGGGCGGATCTGGCTGGTTTTCGAAAGGAACCGAGCTCTCATGGATATCTAACTACAGTATAAGTTTGGTTGAGATACAATCAAAAGTGAAGACTGTATCGTGTTAACAAGCTCTTTTATAGCAATTTTGACCATTTCAAGGGATCTGGCTGGTTTTCGAAAGGAACCGAGCTCTCATGGATATCTAACTACTGTATAAGTTTGGTTGAGATACAATCAAAAGTGAAGACTGTATCGTGTTAACAAGAAATTGTTTACGGACGGACGCACGCACGGACGACGGACAAATCGCCACGACATAAGCCCTTCTGGCCTTTGGCCAGTAGAGCTAAAAATAGATCTACTTCGCCTAGATATCCCCCATTTGTATCTTTTGATATTGGTGACGAGCGTTAAACTATATAAACCAATAATTTTACATTTTACAGTAACATAATTGAACAAAGTTGTAATACAGGTAAACAAATTGAGGGCGTAGTCGGTGATTTTTTCCTGTCCATAGGTAATGTGTATGAACTGATCAATACCATGTAACCAAAAATTGTGTCAAGAGAGGATTCAATGTTGCTGTCACAATATTCCTACGTTTTGATTGGATGAAAAGTAAATACCAAAACAAAAAACACTTATAGAGAAAATAATTGAAAAAAAAAAAAAATTGTCATACTGGATAAAATGAGTTTAAATAAAACTGATAAGGCTTTATTGACTAACCAGATGTTACTTATCAAAATTTCTATATTGGTTGCTCATGTCATTGTATTATCTAACCCAAATGATGAATAAATACCCAAAAGGAAAACGACAGAAATGATAGGAAAGGATAGTTTGACTCATTATAAATGTAGTTCCATAACCGACCATAAGTTATTGAACTATTTCATTGGAAGTACTTTAATATGAGTATAGGTGGTACCTATTTCGGGTACACATTTATTAACTTTTGTAATCGGTAAATTATTCTCCGTGATCTGTAGTTAGCCCCCTTGCTTGCAGCACTATCAGTTTTTGGTTATAAGTTATTTACCAGTCCTTCCATCCTAAGCAAATAAACTAACAACAACTGTCGGAGGACAGCACGCTTGACTATTCCACCGCTTATTTAAGTTACAGAGATATGGACTTCAATGTAGTTGCATGCAAAACATTAACCACAATTTCTTAAAGAGTAATAATTTGCATAATATGCAGGATAGTGTTATTATCTTGATTATTTTCATAGGTGTGATCAGTGGGAAGGGTTGTATAACGTTTCAATGGAATGAATCAAGTAGTTACTAAGATATGGACTCTTAATGTAGTTGCATGCAAACCTTTAACCATTATTTCTAAGTAAAAAAAGGGCAACAATTTGCATCATATGCAGGATAGAGTTATTTTATTTGGTTGTCAATATAGTTGTGAAATTGGGAAGGGTTGTATAAAGTTTCGATACAATACTTTAAGTAGTTACTGAGATATGGACTTTTAATGTAGTTGCACGCAAAACTTTAACCAGAATTTCTAAGTAAAAAAGGGCCATAACTTGCATAAAATGCAGGATAGAGTTATCTAACTTGATAATCTACATAAGTGTGATAGTTTGGTAGGGTTGTATAAAGTTTCAATGGAATGCATCAAGCACATACTGAGATATGGACTCTTAATGTAGTTGCACAAAAAACTTTAACCAGAAAGTCAAAAAAGGCCGTAATTTGCATTAAATGCAGGCAAGAGTTAACTATTAAACTTGATTATTTCCATAGGTGTGGTAGTAAGGAAGCATTGTAGAAAGTTTCAATGTAATGCATCAAGTAAATACTGAGATATGGACTCTTAATTTAAGTTGCACACAAAACTTTATCAGAATTTCAAAGTTAAAAAAGGGCCATAACTTGCATAAAATGCAGGATAGAGTTATCTAACTTGATAATCTACATAGGTGGGATGCTTGGGTAGGGTTGTATAAAGTTTCAATGCAATGCATCAAGTAAATACTGAGATATGGACTCTTAATTTAGTTGCAAGCAAAACTTTAACCAGAATTTCTAAGTAAAAAAAAGGCCATAACTTGCATAAAATGCAGGATAGAGTTATCTAACTTGATAATCTACATAGGTGTGATTCTTGGGTAGGGTTGTATAAAGTTTCAATGCAATGCATCAAGTAAATACTGAGATATGGTCTCTTTAATTTAGTTGCACGCAAAACTTTAACCATAATTTCTAAGTAAAAAAGGGCCATAACTTGCATAAAATGCAGGATAGAGTTATCTAACTTGATAATTTACATAGGTGTGATAGTTTAGTAGGGTTGTAGAAAGTTTCAATGCAATACATGTAGTATTTAAGTACTTGCATGCAAAACCTTAACCAAAGTGTGACGTGGACGCCGACGCCAGGGTGAGTAGTATAGCTCTCATACTATATTATATACTTGAATATTCAAGCTAAAAATGGAATTTTCAAAATTTGTCGTTTAGCTTCTTTTCTGATGCCGCCTGACTGCCATGTTTTTCGACCAATCAGTATGGCTTGAACAATTTTTGTAGAGGTCACTCAAGGAACATTTCTACCAAATTATATTGGAATCTGATGACGATTACAAAAATTAATAAATGTTTTCAGGGCTGTACAAATCCCATAGCCTGACGTCCGGGACAAGTCGTAAATCGCATCGGGCAAGTCGCTAATTGCAAAATCTCAGTCCCGGACAAGTGGCATTTTCCAAAAATCCACGTCCCATTATATCAACCCATTTACGTAACAGTGAATGTAAATTCCTGTGTCTGGTAGCCCGGGTTAATTACTTACACACATGTCTGTCGTATATATGGCGGAGTTACCCACCTGTCAGATCGAGTGATTTCAGCCAACCGAATTGCGTCAGTAATAGTCGATTAACGTGATATATATGTACCCAATAAGGCGGTCCAATCATAAGTGACAATTGTTCCTTGGGGCTGTGTTATTTCATGAATGCTAGGGAATTACCTATGGATCGGGCTCATTAAAATATTTCCTTAAATGTATTTTGATCCATATTTCTACTTTCGGTATGCGATGTTTGCAAACTGGTGCAAACCGGTTCTGAAAGACTTGGAAGAAAATTTTCGCCATGCAGAAGTTAATAAAATAAATTCAATCCAAATTAAAGACAATACGACGACTGCTAGAAATTATCTTGCCGTTTATCAATTTGAAATACCTTCAAGATCGACATAATATTCGTAATATCAGGGACACAAAGAAAATTGTTTGGAATCAAATATATAAATGATTCCCCCGAGTATGATAATTGCCCAATCACGGCTTTTGTTTACCAAAATTAATTAGCATAACCGGCGGGAAAAAAATCATATGACTTAATAAGACTTGAGAGAAATTGGGTGAATAACATTCGCGACCTGATGACCCCGATGTTTACATTCAACTCTGTTTACCGATTTCTAATTCTCAAAGTAGGGAACCATGATTAACATTGCGCAATCATCAAAATGGCGGCTATGTTGCGTATAATACCGCAACACCAATCTGACTAAATGTAAATGCATAGCTTTAATAGGAGATGATTTTAATGAGATTGACCGCAACACATGAAACGAATTTAACATTTTGTTGTCTTTCATTTTTTTGACAATATATTTTGATTTAATAACTACATTGAACCTGATAAATTTGACTTTTGGTTAATAAAATAGAATTGATTTAATATGTCTTTCTTTGTTAAACTGACCCTCGTATCATACACTGCCCTGTTTCGGTGAGGGACCTTAATCGGTGACCTTATTATTTTGTTATCTTCAATTTGAAAAGAGCTATTGCATCATTTGACTATGTGGTCTCAAGTTTAACATTTCTGTCAATAGCTTTTGAATCTTTTGTAAATATGGATAAAATACATACATTTTATGCAGAATATTTCAAATAACCTCTAGTGAAAAATAATCTCTTTTGCAAATTTCATTTTTTTTAACTGAATGCTGCACTACAGGTCTTTTGTAATAATGTTATTTGAATTGGTCACTACCCTTAAATCATGTACATTGTGTGCTCTTAATGTTATCTTTATACAGAACTAGAAAAAACCCAATTAAAACACTCAAGAAACCGCTATCCAGGCTACCAGCTTCCAAATCCGGTGGCTACCACACAATTCTTAAATTTGTCGCATGTGTGCAGAAAAGTGGGACAAGTGAGAATCTTAGCAGGACAAGTGGCATTATGAAAGTCACTTGTCCTGGACAAGTGGCAGAATTATTTTTTTGTACAGCCCTGGTTTTCCCGAAATAGGTAGCACCTATACTCATATTATCATAGTAGTACCTTGGACGCTTTGTTTTCTATGGGGACTCCATCGATCTTTAATTATTGGGAGCACCAGTATTATTATAGTTTCATATCAAGTTGATAAGAAGAGGGGCTTAGAAGAGGGGCTTAAAAGCAGCGGTCGCGGTAATGGACGTATCGGGCGTATTTACGCCCGAAAGATGGTCCCGTACGCCGAAAAATGACAAGGGAGACGTCCGCGTACGCCGAAGAAATAAGGGTGTACGCCGAAAACCAATATGTCGGACGTACAGTCCTTTTGAAATCGTGTGTACGCCGAAAACCAATATGTCGGACGTACACGACTATTTGCAATCGTGTATATGCCGAAAATCAATATGTCGGACGTACACGACTATTTGCAATCGTGTGTACGCCAAAAATCAAAATGACGGACGTAATCGTGTACTGGCTCGATTAACTGTCAATTATAAGAAGGTGGGCGGATTCAGTAGATATTAATGAGCCAATCAACGCCGAGAATGCTTTCTCTCTCCAAGAGGTTAAACTTGCCGGTTTGTGGTATATTCCAACCAATCAATACTAAATTTATGACACCAGTTTGGCATGTTTTGTTACGTGTGAAAAAGATGACACATTTGTTACTTGGTAAGAAGGCGAGGTGTGAATGTTAACAGCTTATAGATAATTTGTTGGTCCAATTTATGAAAGCCTATTGTTTGACAATTTAAGTAATGATCAGTTTTATGTCCGATAATTGACACAATTACGCTTCTCTAATCAGAACCTATCCGTCCTGTAACAGTAAATGGTCATTATTCGTTAGTCTAGCAATGGCTCAACGTTCGCTTTTTGATCTTGGTGTTTCCAAAAAACGTAAACCAAATGAAGATTCAATGGAAATTATTGTTGTGCAATCTGTTACGAAGAAATCTAAACCTAACGCTACTCCAGGTTCCAGCTCGAAATCTCGGGCCTTTCAAGAAGCTTGGAAGAAACAGTTTGACTGGTTAGAATACTTTGAAGATAGTAAGCGCATGTTTTGTAAGACTTGTCGGGCCGCTAATATTAGCAATTCATTCACTAGAGACGGAGCAGGTTAGTCATTGCATTCTTCATATTGAACTTTCTTGTAAGGTAAAAGGAAAATAAATGTCCCGGAAGTGACGTCGTAAAATTATAAAAAAAAAATGATTGCCGATTTGTGCAGAATAAATGGAAATGAATCTCCCGAATCTGCATTATTTGTTTGTGACGTGTTAAAATAGCACTCTTGAAATGTCATTGATGGTCTTATCGTTTTATAAGCGAATTCTTTTTGAAATTTGTTTCAAATTTCGTTGAGGTTGATGTTTACATACCATTTCTATTACGTCCCTTGTCATTTTACATTAATTTAAAGCAAACCCTTTCCCACATGCATTTGCATTTTAACACACCCGCAGCAGATGTTTTTGAAAAAAAAAATGCTTAAAGAGAAAATCGGCATATTTCTCTCCGTCATATGGGATATTCTAATAAAAAATAAACTTTATGCACTTGATATGTTTAGTTTATTTATCGAAAATTTACATTCAAAGCATCTGTAGCAGTTTCCTTATGAAGTTATAACAAAAGCAAGAAAAATCTATGTTTTTGCCACAATGTTTTAACCCTTTCCCGCATACAATAAATCTTCAGCAGATGACTGAAATTATGAAGTCCAAAGTATAGAAAATCTCTATAAATTATTGTTGAATAAAGTTGAAATCATTGCTCATTATGATCAAATTCTTCTTTTGCAACAATGATTTCAAAAGCTGTCTGCTTCAGAAAGTGTATATAGGAAAGGGTTAAATAAAATACCTTTCATTAATAATGCTAGAACAGACTGCATTTTTTTTTATTAATTAGACAAGGTATAAATGCGTAACTGGATTCTATTCATTTTCTTTGAGAAGCACACATAGCCGTTTCTCACCTAAACCATATCAGAGACATGTAAATACATGTAATGTCTATTGACAAATATGCTGCAGAAACTTTGAAAACAAAATGAAAATATATGTTTCCTGCAATGTTGTTTAAAACACTAATCAACCTAAGTAGAAAGTGCGAGAAGGGACAAAGTCGGCGCGACAACCAGGACTTCCTTGAATTCCACCAGGACTTCCAAAATTCAGACCCAGGAAGTCCCGACTTCCTGTTTCAAAAAGTTAGTGCAAGCACTGCTTAAAAGGAAGCGATGTCCTTACTGCATAGCCCAAAATCAGATGGTATATGTCCGGAAAGGATCAGTAAAAAAAAGGCTGATTATGAGAAAGGACATATTGTTCAATGTTAACAGTTTCAAGGTGTAAATATTTTGGTTATGTATTAAGGTTTAGTTTGAGGTTTGTATGTTATTATGGATAAATTAATGGATTGATTTTTTAATATTATGTAATTTATCTGTATAATAAAGGATTAATAAGTTATTTTCCTCACATACTAAGCAAGTTTAACATGGAAATTGTCTTTTACATGGTATTGATGAAGAATGTATTTAAAATTGCAAAGGGTACATTTCATAAACGTATACAGTATGGTAAAACACTGTACCTAATTACCTATACAATTTTCTTGTATTCGGCCTTTCTCGTAATCGGTCGTTTCGGATCTGAACTAGTCTCAATATATCGCCGTTACATATTGCATTGTCTCAATATATCGCCGTTACATATTGCATTGTAACTAGGATGCGAACAGTCAAAACTAGAAATATCACTGAAGATGATAAATACCCCCAAAACAGCACCTTGACTCAAAATATGGATTCTGACCGACCAACAAAAGGGCCATAACTCTTGGTATAGAAGCTTCATGTAAAATGTTATTGAATTCCACCCAGTGGTTTGTAAGAAATAGGCTGGACAAAATATGGCTCCTGACCGACCAACAAGTTAATAAGTAAAAGGGCCATAACTCTGTAAAATAACATGCAATTATAAGACCTTAATGGTATGCACATCTCCTCTTGGTATAGAAGCTTCATGTAAAATGCTATTGAATTCCACAGTGGTTTGTAAGAATTAGGCCGGACAAAATATGACCAGCAACTTAACAAGACTCTACGAACAAGAAAAAGTAACAAAGGGCAATAACTCTGTAATTATGTAAATTAGAGTTATGGTTCTTGTACACTGAACTTCCTCTGATTATGCTCTACCATTGTATGCAGTTTTATTAGATTCCATCTGTTAGTTATTAAGTAATTCTCCGGACAAGAAAAAGTAACAAAGGGCAATAACTCTGTATTTAGATTAAATAGAGTTATGGTTTCTGTACACTGCACTTCCTCTCAATGTGTTGTATCATCCTATGAAGTTTTATTAAATTCCAACAATTAGTTTTAAAGTTATGCTCCGGACAAGACTCTACGAATATGAAAAAGTAACAAAGGGCAATAACTCTGTAATTATGTAAAGTAGAGTTATGGTTCTTGTACACTGCACTTTCTCTGATTATGCTCTACCATTGTATGCAGTTTTATTAGATTCCATCTGTTAGTTATTAAGTAATTCTCCGGACAAGAAAAAGTAACAAAGGGCAATAACTCTGTATTTAGATTAAATAGAGTTATGGTTCCTGTACACTGCACTTCCTCTCAATGTGTTGTATCATCCTATGAAGTTTTATTAAATTCCAACATTTAGTTTTAAAGTTATGCTCCGGACAAGACTCTACTAGAAAAAGTAACAAAGGGCAATAACTCTGTATTTAGGGTATAGCTAGATACCGAAAACAAGTTGTTTTCGCGGAAACAACTTTTTCTCACGAAAACAACTTTTCATATGACTTTAAAGCCCATTTAACCCTCTTTTTCTATCAAATATCACTTAAACAACACATGCCAATTGCATTTATAATAAATTAAATCCATTTTTAACATTATTTTGTACTTATTATCGAAAAATATTTATTTCGGGTTCGGCATAGGTTAAAACCCATATGAATGCGTAGATTATTGCCGGTAAAATAGGAACAAATTATTTATTCATAATTTTTGATATTGATAAATGGACTTTAATTCACTTGTTAGAACAGACATATCACATTCAATCCGATACACGCCAGTACAGCAAGCCTATCAGCCTACGAAAACAACACCCTAGCAGCCCACGAAAACAATATTATATTGTCAGGTGAAAGAACCCCAGGGTTCACGCTGGGCTTCGCAAATGGCGCCAATGGCGCAAGAATGAAAAAAGTGGCGCAAGAAAATAACATTTGGCGCAAATTGATGGCGCCAACCTATTTACACCAGCTTTTAGCACTACGACTTTAATTTGATTTTGGGTAAAACAAAGTATACATTGAAGGATTAAGGGTTTAATTACACACCTATGGCTGTTAGCAGAGATAAAGGGGCCTTCCCAGTACTATACACAAGCCGTTATCAAACCACCAACGCTGCAGGCGATAGATAAGAGTAGGTCACGTGACCGTTAAACTTCGAGATTTAGGCCAATCACTATCGAGAATGCGTACTCCATCCACATTTATGACACTCGATCACGCCTTCAAGCTAATCAATACTATTTTTTAGTTCAAGCAGTTTAGGGGAAAATAATTTCAATAAACAACTTAATAAAAAACTAGGATATCATTAAAGAATGTCCCTATTTTAATTTAACTGTTCAAATATTGTGTTTTTGTTTACACGAATCCATAGGAAATTCTTTTTTAATTGCCGATTTTTTACCATAAAGATCTATCAAATTTACAGTCAGCTGTCAAAAAATACTTACCTATCAAACTAAATTACATTTTTGTCCATTTTAGTTAATTTCTTTTTAAGAAGATAAAAAAATAATGAAGACTGAAGTAGAAAATACATATTGTAATGGGTTTTCGTGCATTTTCTTCTTTCTGCAAATCGGAAATGTCATTCAAGAAAGTATTACCTACACTCATTCTTATTTGTTTTAAATGTAATCATTGTAAAAGTTTAATGCAATAAATGTGTGTTGATAATACAACTCACTACATACTAGTTTATTTACTGGTGTTTAGAATGAAAGCACTGACAGACAGGCACAGAATCAATATTAGAATTTATTCCTGCTACCACAATGCATATGGTTTGAGAACATGATTCATTTCATATGGGAATCTAATGAATCATGACCAAGCCAATCTTTTTGATCAATTTAATGTTGGATAGATTATGACACCTGACTTGTGAAGATAGCTTAAATACATGTGCACCAGTATTTCCCAAAGTACACATAATTTAGGTTTCTAAGAAAAAATGGTCTGGCTCCAGTTTGGCTCCAATGTCTTGAAAATGGCACCAACTTTTTGAATTTGGCGAAAGTGTTGGCGCAAAGGAAAAATGAGCCAGGGAGAACCCTGAACCCGTTCTCTTCGAATAAGATATATATTAACTAAAATACAATTACAAATTGCTTAATTGTATCGTAATATGCTCGTGAACGTGCTATTAAGTTAATTAATATCAAAATATGGTTATATGGCTTATAAAGTCATATATAAAGTTGTTTTCATGAGCCGATTCTATGCCACTATGTAATTTCACTATTTTGCGAATATAAGTACAAAAACACTATAACAAACTGTTAAAATGTATCGTTATATATTCGTGAATGTCCTATTAAGTTAATGAAGATGAAACATTTTGGTAATCTGGGTAATATTGTCATAAATGAAGTTGTTTTCGTGAGCCGATTCCATTATTTTTACGTGTTTTAGTCTATGCCACTATGTAATTTATCTATTTCGCTATTATAAGTACAAAAACACGATTACAAAGTGTTAAAATGTATCGTAATATGTTCGTGAATGTGCTATTAAGTTAATACATATAATAAAATATGGTTGTATGGGCTTTAAAGTCATATAAAAAGTTGTTTTCGTTAGAAAAAGTTGTTTCCGCAAAAACAAGTTGTTTTCGGTATCTAGCTATACCGCTGTATTTAGATAAAATAGAGTTATGGTTCCTGTACACCGCACTTCCTCTTAATGTGTTGTATCATCCTATGAAGTTTCGTTCAAATCCTATGTTGCATTGTTAAGATATGGTCTGGACAAAATATGGCTTCCGACCGACCGACCGACCGACCGACACAGTGACTCCTATATACCCCCCCAAAACTTTGTTTTTTGGGGGTATAATAAAAAATCGCATTCCTTGTACAGAAACCTGGACTAGGATCTGAACATAATCAACATTACAGATAGTCAGATTACGAATCCTGGGGACTTATAATTTGAAGCTGACAAACTAATAATTGGCTGTAACAAATTGTCTATTCAAGTCTGGGATAAAAACAATGTGGCCTTTTAGCTAGCCCACAACGTAAATCACGAAAGACGTACAAAAACACGCCGGTTTGTCATTAGTTTTCGTGTTGTACAAAATCGACACAGTATAAAAACTCTTGACCTACGTGCCACATGATTTATTCCCGATTTATTCATTGGCAGCTTGACAACATTTTGAAATAAAACAACATACCATTAACATAAAGCATGAACAGATAATCAATCAATCCGAAAGCATCACTGCATTGTTTTTAGATTTCTACCGGAAGTTGATCATGTACGTTTCTAGTGGAAAATCGCAACGTTTTGAAACGGAGAATTTGTTACGGTCTATTGCACACCAAACCGTAAAGTCATGTACGTTATTCTGTTAAGGATATTTATTTAACAAGATTTGAAATATTCCAAAAATAATAGAAGAGTCAAAACATGGAATCTCTTGATATGACTTATTTGAAAAGGCTAAAAAAATAAATATTCATTTTGTAATGCCTAATGGGTCCCGGATGTCCCCGGATGTCCCCGAGAGACTGTGCATGGAAATACCAAAATGGACCTATTACAGGAATGGACAATGGAAATACCGGAATGGACCCGTATTTATACATTTAACATAGACTGATAGAGTTTATTATTTGATGTTCAATAGTGTGCCTTTAAGTACATCTGGGCATGTTAATGTGTGAAATTGGCCCGCCATAAGCCGTAAAAACATTAGACATTTAACAAATGAATGTCTAATTAGACATTAGACATATGCATATTTTAATATCCAGAAGGCAAGTTAAATATTATATATTCAAAAATTCATATGTCTTATTAGACATCAGACATTCACTTAAACATTCGCAAATTTTAATATCTGTACGGCATATTAGACATTAGACATTTAAAAAACCCAAAACGGATGTCTAATTAGACATTAGACATTATAATTTAACATTTGCAAAGAATATCTAGAAGATAAAATAGACATTCAAAAAACTAATTTCATATTGCCTAGTTAGACGTTAGACATTCAATAAGACATTCACAAATTAGAATATTTACAACCCAAATTCGACATAAGTCATCATTATACATTGAATAACTAATGTCGTATTGCCTAGTTAGTAATTAGACATTCGATGAGACATTATCACATAAGCAGATCTAGAGTCCAAATTAGACATTGAACATTGTACGTTTGAAAAAACGAATGTCTAATTGGTTAGTTAGACATTAAACTTTCTATCAGACATTTGATTCGATATTGATGAGACATTTGCAAATTACCATATCTAGAACCCAATTTCTTCGTAGGCCATTGTACATGTAAATACATTCAATAAGACGTTTGAAAATTTAGGAAACAGATTTCATTTTGAGTGATATACCGACTCTTATATCACGATTTGGAGTTTAGGTGTGTAGTAATTAATCTCGAAGGCCGGATGGCCTGAGTGATTAATTTATACACACCTGAACGACATTAAACATGCAATAAGACATTATTCATGCAATAAGACATTCGCAAATAAGAAGATTTAGAGCCCAAAGTAGACGTTGAACATTGAATGTTGAACGTTTAAAAAACGAATGTCTACTTGGTGAGTTAGACATTAGTCATTCGATTAGAAATTCACAAATTACAAGATCTAGAACCCAAATTCGACGTAGGTCATTGTACATGGAAAACACGAATGTCTAATTGCCTAGTTAGACATTCAATTAGACATTAACAAATTAGAAAGTTTAGAACTCAAAAACGACGTAGGTCATTGTACGTGCAAAAACGAATGTCTAATAGCCTTGTGAGACATAAGACATTCAATAAGACATTTGGAAATTATATAGCCCAACTAAGACGTTGAAAATTGTACGTTTTACAAAAAAAATACACGTCTTATAGGTGAGTTAGACATTAAACATTGGATTAGACATTCGTAAATTACAAGATATAGAATCCCAAAACGAATCTCTAATTGCCTAGCTAGACCATAGCAATTCACTAATTCGAAATATGCAAAAGAAATCACAGAGTGTAACGAGCATTTACAGCGCTGCGAAGACGAAGATCGAGTTTAAATAGACTGACTCTTTCAACAATCCGAATGTTTAGATGCCAACTTTAACAATTAAATTATTATCTCTTTACTCAAAATTAGACTTTAAACATTGATAAATGCGAATGTCTAAAAGCAAACTTCAACAATTAACTTTTAATTGTAGTTCGATGCAGACCTCTATGTCTCGTCTATGTGCTGAAGAAACTGTTGTAAAGTAGCTCTGTTAATAAGGATTTAATGTGCTAACGGAATTATCGTGTGCCTTGACTTACCAACGAGGCCTTTGTTAGGTAAACTCAAAGAGTGCTTTGGGCTATTTCAGCATTCGGTAGCTGCAGATCGATTTTTAAAAGAATATAAACTGAACTCCACACCAAACCTTGACTGACGGTTAGACTAACAGCGCCTTATTTTAGGGGAGCACTTTGTTCAGACGCCCTTGTCACGCGAGTGGAACGCCGGCTTGAAGAGGGGTGCTCGCACTGTCAGCACCGACTTTCAGGAGAGCACTCGGTTCCGGAGTTTCTTTGTCACAGGAGTGGAACGCTCTTTTTTCACAGGAGTTGAACGCCGGCTCGAAGCGGTATGCTCGCCGTGTCAGCACCGTGTTACAATGGAGTACTCGGGCCCAGGGGCTCTTTTTCACGAGAAAACGTTGGAACGTTTCTATTTTGCCTGATGCGCGCGTTCAGAGCGTTCCACTTACGTAACAAACATCAGGCGCAGACGAAGTCCCTCAAAGTTCTTCATTCTGATGGGAAAAAAGGCTTCTTTTCTATTGACATATATTCTATTGCTTTTTTTATCATTTGTGTAACTACATGTTACAGTTTTACTCAATTTTGGACAAGTTTGTTTCTTAAATATCCGCCTAAAATATTTTCGGTATTATTTTCAATCTTTGGTCATTTCGAATTAGCTACTTTTCCTACATTATTGTTTATTTTTTTCGCTGCAATAATGCTAAATGTCTTTAGAATTGGTAGGTCTAACTCGGAGAGAGATTTAAGTTAAGTGTATATACAAATAGATGAATGAGTTACGAATTTTTTTTTTTTTTTTAATTGAAAGTGGCTACTTTTTCAAGATTTAAAAAAGTTAGACGTATGTGTATACAATACTTGTTTGCATCCTAAGGACTATTTATGCCTGTTATAATAAAAAACGAGTTGAAATTGGACCAGATTAAAACGTTTGATGAATGTTTACTCTCGATGAGGTGGACTTTTCGGTCTATTTTTTATTTTTAACTCGATCAACGGCTTTCCAGCGCGGAATTGGCCCGTAGCACTCTGTGATTTTACCTTGCAAGGCAGAGTTGGCAAGGCAAGTGGCCGCGGAAATTTCTTTTACACATAAAATCCTTATTGGCAGAGCTACTTACCCTAAATTTCCTCAGCATATACATGAGACATAGAGCTCTTAATCAAGATCATATGTTAAAGCGACTGAACTCCAGATTAAATATGATAACTGACATATTACATACCCCTATAATCGGTATAATCGGTGAGATTTTCTTGTTTTCGATACTTTTTCCATCGCAAATTCTACCCTGTCAGTAACGGGGTAAGTATTTTTAAATAGGAAACCCCTTCATCGGGACAATTGAAAACGACTCAAGTTCACTTTATTGATAAAAAACGATACATTTTCTACCCTGGTTTTACTTGGATAACATAAAGAATAACATAACAACAGTTGAATGTTTATTGTTTTAAATGGCAAATTAGACATTCGGATGTTAATGTCCTGTGCCCAACGTCTATGTTGGGCTCTAGATATTCGATTGCTCGAATGTCTAATGTATAACAAGACAAATAGACATTCGTTTTTTACATGAACAATGAACTACGTCGAATTTGGTTTCTAATTATTATAATTTGCTAATGAGGCATTTAGACATTCGTTTTTTGCATGTAAAATGTTCAACGTCTACTTTGTGTTCTAGATCTTCGAACTTGCGAATGTCTTATTCAATGTCTCATGTCTAACTATAGGCAATTCGACATTCGTGTTATGCATTTACAATGACCTGCGATGAATTTTGATTCCAAATCTTCTAATTTGTGAATGTCTAACTAGGCAATTTGAAATAAATTTTATTGAATGTCTATTTTATCTTCTAGATATTCTTTGCGAATGTTAACTTCTAATGTCTAATGTCTTATTAGACATCCGTTGTTTTTTAAATGTCTATTGTCCAATCTGACTAAAGTACACGATCTGACCAAATGTAAGCGTAGCGTTAATAGGAGATGATTTTAATGAGATTGGTCTATTGTCTAACGTCCAATTTGCCGTACAGATATTACAATTTGCGGATGTTTAATTGAATGTCTGATGTCTAATAAGACGTTTGAATTTTTGAATATATAATATTTAACTTGCCTTCTAGATATTAAAATTTGCATATGTCTAATGTTTAATGGCCAACTTCACACTAACATGCCCAGATGTACTTTAAGGTACACTATGCCGATCCATTCCTGACCAATTCGGTCCATTCCGGTATTTCCATGCACCTTTTTGGGTGCATGGAAATACCGGAATGGACCGAAATGGGCATGAATGGACCGGAATGGACGTATGGAAATACCGTAATGGACTTATGGAAATACCGAAATGGACCGGAATGGACTTATAGAAATACCGAAATGGACCGGAAAGGACAATGGAAATACCGGAATGGACCGAAATGGTCAATGGAAATACCGGAATGGACCTATATAATTATAATTAACAGAATATGTAATGTTATTTTCAATAGAAACATCACACCCCCCCCCCCCCCCCCCCCCCGTGTAATTGTCTAGGGCGGGGGTTGTTTATGTAGAACTGTTGACAGCGGCGTAAAACCCCTGTAGCTCAATCGTTAGCGACGCTGGCTGTCAATCAAGGGGTTGTGAGTTAATACCCCAGCTCGATCAACAGTCAAGAGTCAAGCTTCATTTGTCTTCCACCAATGGGCTAACAGTCTATGTGAAAAAGCAGACGGTTGCTTGGAATGATTGTTGTGTGGTATTACTGGTTAGAAAGCCAGGAAACACATGAGTACAGTAGTTGAACTGGCCGCCGTGATATGACTGAACAATTGTTGTAAAACTGCGGTAAATCGCAATCACTCAAACCAGACAATTGATTGTTTGATATTTTTTACGCCGCTTTGAACACATTTTGCAGTCATATCACGGCGTTTTCCTGGGTAAGTTACCAGTATTACAGGTTCATTTATCCTCAGGCTGACACCATTGAGTCAGTCGCAATGCTAAACACTGCTAAACTCGCAACCATGGGCGCCAATAAGGGAAGCCAAAATTACTACCATTTTTTCAAGTATGTGTTGTGATCCGGCTGGGGATCGAACCCGCGATCTCCCGAACCCGAGGGAGACGCTCAACCACTACAGCATCGAGGAGCCTCCGCTCTAGAAAAAGACTTTGAAAAATAACATATCGGCAGATGTTTATTTCGTTTTGAAAAAAGAAACATCTTATTTTCATCAGAATAGACCGTTTCCCTATTATGCAAAACTGCAGTAAATAATAGCCACTTTGTAAACACCTTTGTTAAACCATGGAAAATGTCTTTAAATGAAATAATAATTATTGAAGTAATCAACCCACACACCACAGGAAGCTGTGTTTCCATCTATTATTTAACAACGTTAACCTGATAATATACAAAAAGAATTATATATGTACATGCAATTTCCTCATCTTAAATTGCTAGTAATTCCCTCTGCAAACTCTTGCAACTGTATGTCGTCTGAGTAGCAACCGCTTTGAGACAACTAACACTCGTCGACAACCAAGCAGCAATCACCAAAAGGTCGCGATCCCTTTTTGTGAGCTTTCGTTTTCTTTAAAGTTTTCGATCGTTCTGTCTTCAGCTATCAGTCTGCCAAAGTAAATGAGGCAGACGTTTGACCAGTGCCGGATTTCAGTTGGTATCTCTATAAAGTTGCTATGTTGGCTATTGTCATGCTCTATAATGTTGGCTTAGATAGACATATTAATAAGCATGACCTGTTGAAAGTTATAACTGTTAAGCATTAATTGTGAAGCAGCGACACACAGACATGTAAATTGCTCTGTATACTTACACCATAAGATACCTTAATGCTTCTATACACGCATAAGCAACCTACATTCAGTATAAAAGTTGAAACGGAATCAACGTACTAGTTTCCTTTCACATAGTTCTTTCCTCCGCAACCGCATCCCGTGCGAATCAAAATGTCGATTTCGGGAACAAATTGGTAAAAGGAATCAACAAATTTTGTTGTATATTATCTTTAAATTCAAAGATATTGTTGGATACTTCGGGCATGTCCATTCCGGTATTTCCATACGTACAAAACCTATTAGGTCCATTCCGGTATTTCCATATGTCCATTCCGGTTTGCACACAAAATCGTAGAGTCCGCTATTTTGTAAGGGTTTTTATTTAACAAGCTTTGGAACAACTAAAACAATTATAGAAGAGTCAAAGACATGGAATCTCCTGATATGTCTTAATTAAAAAGCAAAAATAATTATCTTTTTTTAATGGGCCCTGGATGTCCCCGTTATCTCTCCGTCAACAATGGACTCCAATTTGACGTTTAACGAAGTGAAACTAGTTTGGAACAAAGTGATTCCAGACATCAGAGAAAACATTAAAGTTTGCGGTAAGTGTTTAACATTGCATCTGAACTTTCATTTAGTACCACTGATGAAGGTGACTATAGAGCAACATTTACGTTTGTCGCAATTCGCCGGTCCTACTAAAAGATACAGTACAGTGAACTCGACAGTTCCGGGTCATCGACAATTCCGGGTCAAATTTGGAAAAAAATGTTTAGTATTCGAGAATGATACAGCATTTTGACAATTTGATTATCAAGTCATATTTCCCGTTAGCTTGGCTAGTTTGACTTCGATTTAGGACGATGTCATTTCAAGAACGGATGTCGTAATCTCGAAACACATGACTGCATCGATTCCCGCGAAAGCAAAATCTCAATATTTTTATTTACCTGTCACAGCTAGCGTAAATTGCTGTTTGTAGCCATAATTTCAGTAATACAGTTATGTATTGCACATACATGTATAGGTTATTTACTACAGTGTAACTGAACAAGATATATATCTTTTATTGACCTTTCGAAGTTGCTTATGCCAAACTAGCGGATCAATTTGACCTAGTTCACATACGACACTTTCGGGTCAGCCAAAAGGAATTTCTCAAAATTATCAATTTATTAGTAAAACTATTTTTGGAACTTTTTAAGAATAATTTAACGCTTATGGTGATAAATCAATGTTAAAAATGTGTTATTAAGATTTACATTTTTTGTCAAATATGACTTATTAGTTGATTGAAAAATTCATCAGTTTTCGTGCATGAAAGTGTCACGTGACCCGGAAATGGCAAGTTTGACCCGAAACTGTCAAATTTACAGCTTGCAATTGCAGACACTAAAGAAACATTTTAACAAATTTGTATAATTATTGAATTATATCATCGTGGGGAGGAAGTATTTGTTTAACATTTTATGTAGTTTTGTTTCTCTCAACTTTCTTTTCAAAGAGACAATATTCGTTAATTTGGTTACTGACCCGAACTGTCGAGTTCACTGTACTAAAACTAAGAGCTACAGTACATTTGCTAACAATCTTGACCATGAATGTAAATTGATCTGGGTCTACATTGTCCGTAACTCGCATATCGAAATGTATCTCAACCTTCTATATAGATTTGTAAAGTTATATTGGTATCAATGGTGATGAAACTAGTTGCAGAAATTTAGTGAAATAAGGGTTAAAAAGTGGACTTTTTAATTCTTGGAATTATTAAACCAGATTATAGACACTGAAATTAAAGAAACCAGATTGTAATAATCACTTAAGTAGATTATGGTAAAAATGTTTTTAGCTCACCTGAGCTTTGCTCAAGGTGAGTTATTGTGATCGCCTTTTGTCCGGCGTCCATCGTGCGTCAACTTCTTCTCCTCAGTAACCGGTAGGTCAATTGGGATGAAACTTCACAGAAAGCATCCTCTCAATGACCTCACCAGATTTCCTTCAAATTTTTGGGATCCATGCAGAATTCTGGTTTCCATGGCAACGAAATGAAAAAAACCTTCAAAATTCTTCTTCTCCCAAACTGGTTGGCAGATTTTCAAATAATTTTGTAGAAATGTTCCTTGGATGACCATCTGTCAGATTCCTTCAAGCCATGTTGATTGGTCGAAAAACATGGCCGCCAGGGGGTCAGGGCTATTTTGCCTTATATGGCTGTAGTGAAAACTCAAAAAATCTTCTTCTCCAAAAGTGTCAGGCCGATTTTAAAATAATTTTGTAGAAATGTTCCTTGGATGACCCTCTATCAGATTCCTTCAAGCCAAGTTGATTGGTGAAAAACATGGCCGCCAGGAGGGCGGGGCTATTTTGCCTTATATGGCTATAGTGAAAACTTAAAACATCTTCTTCTCCGAAAGTGTCAGGCCGATTTTCAAATAATTTTGTAGAAATGTTCCTTGGATGACCCTCTATCAGAT
Organism: Serripes groenlandicus; assembly: GCA_031761405.1. Classification (NCBI taxonomy): domain Eukaryota; kingdom Metazoa; phylum Mollusca; class Bivalvia; order Cardiida; family Cardiidae; genus Serripes; species Serripes groenlandicus. The sequence continues at coordinate 8,589,603 of JASEVX010000015.1, forward strand.
TCCTTCAAGCCAAGTTGATAGTCGAAAAACATGGCCGCCAGGGGGGGCGGGGCTATTTTGCCTTATATGGCTATAGTGAAAACTTAAAAAATCTTCTTCTCCCAAACTGGTTGGCAGATTTTCAAATAATTTTGTAGAAATGTTCCTTGGATGACCCTCTGTCAGATTCCTTCAAGCCATGTTGATTGGTCGAAAAACATGGCCGCCAAGGGGGCGGGGCTATTTTGCCTTATATGGCTATAGTGAAAACTTAAAAAATCTTCTTCTCCGAAAGTGTCAGCCTGATTTTCAAATAATTTTGTAGAAATGTTACTTAAGTGACCCACTTTCAGATTCCTTCAAGCCATGTTGATTGGTCAAAAAACATGGCCACCAGGGGGGCGGGGCTATTTTGCCTTATATGGCTATAGTGAAAACTTAAAAAATCTTCTTCTCCGAAAGTGTAAGGCTGATTTTCAAATAATTTTGTAGAAATGTTCCTAGGGTGACCCTCTATCATATTCCTTCAAGCCAAGTTGATTGGTCGTAAACTATGGCCGCCAGGGGCGGGGCTTATATAGCTAAAGTGAAAAAAAAAAATCAGGTGAGCGATTCCAGGGCCATCATGGCCCTCTTGTTTTGGTTCAGTCTCCAACTTTGCAGACTTTTGTATTTTTGGGTCAAAATTTTAGTCTCACTTTGCCAACCAATTATTTTTTAACACCTCTGTCTAACCTGTAATAACAATTGTGGAAAATGGACATTAATGTCCACCTAATAGATAAATAAATGGATTATTTGTATAAGAATAAAATGGAAAATGATAAAATTCATTTTTAGCTCCACTGGCTGAAAGCCAGTCGAGCTTATGTCATGGCGAATTGTCCGTCGTGCGTCCGTCCGTGCGTGCGTGCGTTAACTTTTTCCTTTAAACGACTTCTTCTCCCTAACCACTTGGCCAATTTGGTTGAAACTTCATGGGAAGCATCCTCTCAATGTCCTCTACTAAATTCCTTCAAATTGTTTTGATCCATTCAAAATTCTGGTTTCCATGGCAACCGAAAGAAAAAAATAGTGAGAACTTAAAAAATCTTCTTCTCCGAAAGTGTCAGGCCGATTTTCAAATAATTTTGTAGAAATGTTCCTTGGGTGACCCTTTATTAGATTCCTTCAAGAAATTTTGATTGGGCGAAAAACATGGCCACCAGGGGGCGGGGCTTTTTTGCCTTATATAGCTATAGTGAAAACTTAAATAATCTTCTTCTCAAAAAGTGTTCAGCAGATTTTCAAATAATTATGTAGAAATGTTCCGTGGGTGACCCTCTATCAGATTCCTTCAAGCCATGTTGATTGGTAAAAAAACATGGCCGTCACAGGGCGGGGCTATTTTGCCTATATGGCTAAAGAGCAAACTTAAAAAATCTTCTCCTCCAAAAGTGTAAGGCCGATTTTCAAATAATTTTGTAGAAATGTTCCTTGTGTGAACCTTAATTAGATTCCTTCAAAAAATGTTGATTGGGCGAAAAACATGGCCGCCAGGGGGCGGGGCTTTTTTGCGTTATATAGCTATAGTGAAAACTTAAAACATCTTCTTCTCCGAAAGTGTTCAGCCGATTTTCAAATAATTTTGTAGAAATGTTCATTGGGTGACCCTCTATCAGATTCCTTCAAGCCATGTTGATTGGTCGAAAAACATGGCCGCCAGAGGGCGGGGCTATTTTGACTTATATGACAATAGTGAAAACTTAAAAAATCTTCTCCTCCGAAAGTGTCAGGCATATTTTCAAATAATTTTGCAGAAACATTCCTTTGGTGACACTCTACAAGATTCCTTTAAGCCATGGTGGTTGGTAAAAAAAATAGCCACCACGGGGCAGGGCTGTTTGGAGATTTTATTTTTGCCTTATGGCCGTGGAGCGATACTGGCCCTCTTGGGCCTCTTGTATTTGTATTATTACCATGAGAAAACCAACATTATGGCCTTAATGTGATTGGTTGTGTGGGTACTGCTATTGTTGTAATGGTTCCAAAGGGACTTGTCCCCTTCGTCCCACTGTTCTGTCACATAGTCTTGGGAAATATATTCACTGTTTTCTAGGGCGAAATCAGCATCTCTTCTCACATATGTTTTAACATCGTCATTCTCTCAAAATTCTCTGACCAAACCAAGGGACTGGACCTAATCTCCATATACATTGGGTGGGTTTTTCAAAGTCCATCATTAGACATTAATAGATCTGGGAGAAAATGTATATTCTGGTTGTGTGCGGCTGTCTGTGATAATGCAAACGGTAGAGAATGAAAATAATGACAAAACAATCAAATTTTGAATAGTTTAGTTTAATATGAGCCGCGTCTAGCAATATGACATCATTTAACCCTTTCCCGCATACGGAGACGTTTCTGAAAACCTCTGCATGAGACGAGTTTTGAAAACAATGTGGCTTTTTTCAGTATAATTATATAACTTCATTTATAGAGATTTATTGTGTTTCTGCCGCAATGATTTCAAAGTCGTCTGCTATGGATATGCTATATGTGGGAAAGGGTTAATGACAAATTGGCATTCAAACTAATCAGTAGCGGGGCTACACTTCCATGTTATTGTCAGACGTGGATTTAGGTATGTATGATAGCATACATGTGGATGATAAAGACTCATGAGGCCATGCCTAAGTCTTCACTTTCAGCAGATGCATTAACCCTTTCCGACATACAGACGCTTTCAGACGACATTTGAAGACATTTTTGCAAAAGTAGAAATTGCTCATCATGAGCAAGATGTTTTCAAATGCTGTATGTGCCAGGGAAAGTGTTATGATGCCAAATCCATAGACACAGCTCATATCTGTAATATCTAAGTGTTTGTTTTGGCATTCCTTTTCAGAATTGCTGCATTACCTTCATGACTTTTTTGCAACCTCTAGTATTGAAAAAGTACTAGCGCAAGATAGAGAGCACGGAAAAATACATGCCACAAATGCTTTCTTTGAAGAAGCTAAACACAAACCAAGTTCTTTCCCCATCATTCTTGCTGCTCTGAAGAACATCAATCAACCTGACATTTTGATAACAATTCTTAAAGTGGTTATGTAAGTAGTATTACTCTAGATAAGGGGCATTTTAATGGTTCTAAAAACCTTATTTGACCTTCTAACCCTATGATGTGTGTACTCAAAAGAATCAATCTTTTTGAGTACCGACATCATAGGTTTTTAGCTCACCAGAGCACAAAGTGCTCAAGGTGAGTTTTTGTGATCGCCTTTTGTCCGTCGTCCGTTGTCAACATTTGCTTGTTAACACTCTAGAGGCAACATTTTGCATCCAATCTTCATGAAAGTTTATCAGAACATAATATCTCCATCAAATCTAGGCCAAGTTCGAAACTGGGTCATGTGGGGTCAAAAACTAGGTCACTAGGCCCAATTTAAGGAAAATCTTGTTAACACTCTTGAAGCCGCATTTTTGGCTTGAGCATGTTGAAACTTTGTCAGAATGTTTGTCTTAGTGATATCTAGGCTAAGTTCGAATATAGGTCATGTCGGGTCAAAAACTAGGTCACTAGGCCAAATTGAAGGAAAATCTTGTTAACACTCTGGAAGTCGCATTTTTAAATTGAGCATGTTGAAACTTTGTCAGAAAGTTTGTCTTGATAATATTTAGGCCAAGTTGTAATATGGGTCATGTCCGGTCAAAAACTAGGTCACAAGGCTAATTAAGAAAAATCTTGTTAACACTCTGAAAGCCACATTTTAAACTTGAAGATGTTGAAACTTTTTCAGAAAGTTTGTCTTAGTGATATATAGGCCAAGTTCGAATATAGGTCATGTCGGGTCAAAAACTAGGTCACTAGGCCAAATTGAAGGAAAATCTTGTTAACACTCTGGAAGTCGCATTTTTGAGCATGTTGAAACTTTGTCAGAATGTTTGTTTTGATGATATCTATGCCAGGTTCGAATATGGGTCATGTCCGGTCAAAAACTAGGTCACTAGGCCAAATTTAAGGAAACTCTTGTTAACACTCTTGAAGCCGCATTTTAAACTTGAGCATGTGGAAAGTTTATCAGAAAGTTTGTCCTGATGATATCTAGGCCAAGTTCGAATATGGGTCATGTCATGTCAAAAACTAGGTCACTAGGCCAAATTTAAGTGAAATCTTGTTATCACTCGGGAATGTTTGGCTTGAGCATGTTGAAACTTTGTCAGAATATTTGTCTTCATGATATCTAGGGTAAGTTCGAAAATGGGTCAGGTCAGGTCAACAACTAAGTCACTAGGCCAAATTGTAGAACAATCTTGTTAACACTATAGAGATCGCATTTTTGACTTGAGCTGCTTGAAATTTTGTCAGAAAGTTTGTCTTGATAATATTGCCATTGGCGCTGAAAGAATTATGTCTTAAATAGCCCATTCTCAGGTGAGCGATTCCAGGGCCTCATGGCCCTCTTGTTTAAAAATTAACAGAGGTCCAGATAAGGAGGGGTACTCATCTATTTTCCCCACAATTTCCCTCTTATCATTAAAGCAAACCCTATGTTGTGGGTACTCAAAAGAATTTGTCTTACTGAGACGATTCTTTTGATTACCCACAACATAGGGTTAGATGGTCAAGTAAGGGTTTTCGAACATGCAAAACGCCCCTTATCTAGAATTAAAATGGGAGACATTGTGAGGAAAAGAGCTGTATACCCCTCCTTACCTGTGCCTCTGAAGTACATTCTTTTTGTGTCACCTGCGTAGCATGGTAGGCACTTAGGGATTACTTTTTTTTTGTACGGCGTCTGTCCGTCACACTTTTTTGTCACGTTTTCAAATAACTTTTTTTCTACTCAAAGGATTGGATTGAAACTTCTGACAAATGTTTATATCAATCTTTGTGATGGGTTCACAAAAGGGTGATAATCCAAATATTTTTATATCAGAGTAGTTGCCACTTATCTGTCAAAAATTAAAATTTTCTGACAAGGCCCCGGCAGGTGACACAAGTGCTCCGGGGAGCACTCCATTCTAGTTTAGTACACTCAGGCCAACAACCGGCTTATAGGATGGCTTTGTTCTTGTCATCGATCTGTCTGTCTTCGACGCTTGCCTTGATATAGACAGTGTGGGAAGAGGACAAATGTTCATAATAATTAACATCACCTTTCAGGAAATATTTTCAAATTTGTATGAAAATTACCATTTTCCAGATGTTTTTATAATTTCTCACAATGTTTTCAAAAGTTAATGTTAAGTTTTGAGTTCACTTTGAAAAATGGAACACTTATTCATCATAATTATAAAGATAAATTACTTTTTTTAAGGCAAAGAATATAAATCTTAAACAAAATTTACATGAATTATGGCCCTTCTTTGACTGAAAAATGTTAATTTCTTGCAGAAGTTACACCATAAGTAAAGACAAGGAATGAAATATTTTTTTTTTCTTTTAAGCAATGACATTTAATTTTTCAGCAAAGAATTAAAACCTGAAAGACATGAATACATTTTCAAAAAGCTCCGTGAGGCAGCAACAAAGCTTTCAGTGAATGTTGAGGAAGAAATAAGAGCTGCTTCAAACAGACCTTCATCACAAGGTATATGCAAGTATAACCCTTTCGCTTATAAAACAGACATTTGTTAACTCTGCAACAGATACATTTTGAAAACAATTTAGAATGGTGAAATCACTAATGTTGCCTAACATAACATTTTACATGTATAATGATGTATTATATATTGCCACCTTTTCCATGAAAGCATTATAAAATAAAAATTTTTTTTAACCCTTTCCCACTTACAATAAGTCTGTAGCATAGGACTTTATAATTGAAAATCTCTATAACAGATTTCATAAAATCTTTTGAAACCTGTCGGTCCGAAAGCTCATTTTTCATTTGTTTCCTTCTTTGCTCAACCAATTATTGCATGAAAACGTGTCAGTCTGAAAGAATATTTGTCAGTCAGGACTGGAGGACTGATGACTTCTGCGTAGATTGCTATAAGGGATAGTTTTTACTATTGAAAAGAGTTGAAAGCATAGTGGCAAGAAGAGAAATTGCTTGTTATGAGCAATGTATCCTCTTGCAACAATGTTTTCAAAAAGCGTCTGCTGCAGAGGCATCAAAAAGGTGTTTGTATGAGGGAAAGGGTGAAAATGTTTAATTTGCACCACATCATTCTAAATTTTTTTTTTTTTTTTCTGTATAAGACGTTATTTGGATGTTTGGTATAGTTGAGTCTGAATATATTTCTGACAATTTTATATTGCATTTTGTTCTCTACTCGTATTGATAATATCTATAATATTTTGATAATTGTGCCATTTTAGCTAAATGGGGTTGCTGCATACAGTCATGTATGTGATTTTGGTAAAGTCGATGCATGCGAGTATACAGTCCTAAGTAGCCTTTACTGCCTGCCTGCGCTTAATCCTTTCCCACTTCGGATCAGTAAGCAGCAGACAATTTTTGAAAACACTGTGATTAGAGAAGAGCCCTTATTAACTGATGGGTCTTCAATTTATAACTAGCGATAGGGACATCTGTTAATAATGAGGAAGCCGGTGAGTCTGTGATTATGACTTTGGCACAGGTTTGATGGAATATCTTCTGAAAAAAAAAACATTATACTTGTAGTCCCGTGGGTATTTCTGCCATATTCGTTTAATTGATCCTGTTTTGGAGATGCAGCAACATCCCTAATCACTTGACACATGTATGTGTATCTTTGAAGGAGACTATGCTGTGTCCTTTACTGTTCACGCCTATGATGTACAGTCAAACAGTGCATCACCAATTAGGCCTAGAGCAGAAGTCCCAATGCAGAATGACCCTAACCCACCAGTTGAGAAAGCTGTATCTTCAGAAAATAATGAACCAGGTAGGTGAATTAAATTACAGTCAAACCTGTGTTTTAAGACCACCCATGGGAAGAGAACAAAATATTATTTGTTCACAGGTTGTCTATAATTACAGGGTTGTTTATGCAGGAAATGATTAATCAGGAAATTAAAAGTGTGGTTGTTATAGACAGGGAAATGCTAAACAAAGGTGGTCTTTGGCACAGATTTGACTGTTTATTATCCCCCGCCTATGAAATAGGGAGGGGGATATTGAAATGGCGTTGTCCGTCCATCCGTCCGTCCTTCCTTCCGTCCTTCCTTCCGTCCGTCCGTCACCTGCATTTTCTCAGTAACTAGCTGATAGAATTTCATGAAACTTATAATAAATATGAACCACTATACTGGGATGATGCCCGTCCAATTTTTTTTTTGATTAGTCAATTTTCCTTGGAGTTATTGCCCTTGATTTTTTGAAAAATCTACGTTTTCAGCCATTTCTCAGTAACTAGCGGGTAGAATTTCATGAAACTTAAAATAAATATGAACCACTATACTGGGATGATGCCCGTCCAATTTTTGTTTTGATAAGTCAATTTTCCTTGGAGTTATTGCCCTTGATTTTTTGAAAAATCTACGTTTTCAGCCATTTCTCAGTAACTAGCGGGTAGAATATCATGAAACTTAAAATAAATATGAACCACTATACTGGGATGATGCCCGTCTAATTTTTTTTTTGATTAGTCAATTTTCCTTGGAGTTATTGCCCTTGATTTTTTGAAAAATCTACGTTTTCAGCCATTTCTCAGTAACTAGCGGGTAGAATTTCATGAAACTTAAAATAAATATGAACCACTATACTGGGATGATGCCTGTTCATTTTTCATTTGGATTAGTCAATTTTTCTTAGAGTTATTTCCCTTGATTTATTAAAAAATAATCGTTCGCAGCCGTTTCTCAGTAACTAGCGGCTAGAATTTGATGAAACTTGAATGTAATATTAACCAACTTCCTGCCATTATTCCCCTCCATCTCTTTTTTGGATTCCTTATTTTTTTTTAGAGTTACTGCCCCTTATTTATTAAAAAATCCACGCCTACAGTTATTTCTCAGTAACTAGCTGCTAGAATTTGATGAAACTTGAATGTGATATGAACCAACATCCTGCAATGAACTTCTGAATAAATATGGTATAAAATCATTTACATTTATTATAACACTCTGATACATAATTATCCATGCATTTTAGCTCCACTTTAAGAAGAGTAAAGATATCTATTGTATTTGTGTCACTGTTGGTTTAAGAAGCAAAACCTAGTATTCACATTTTTCCTGTGTTATTTAAGAAATAACAAATGACACCCCTTTAGTTTTGTAATATTGATTATTAACCCTTTCACCGCATAAATACTCTGTTGAAAATAGTGCAGTTCCAGATAAGACGCCGCTTTTAAAGGTGGCGTCTTATCTTGGACTGCACTATTTTGCAATAATTGATGTTCCCGAGTAAGCAGTTTCGGAAAATACAGTTTTATTTAATCGTCCCTCTGATTTATTTCGTTAAAATATTTTATCATAAAGTAATCCCAGTCGATATTTTATAATTTGGCGCGGAACGGGATAAACCAGTGTCATAACTTTATTCTTTCCCCTTGATCTTGTGCGAAGAAGTTGAAATTTAAAGGTCAATTGCACATTAAACATAAAGACCTTCATGCACAAACAAGCCATCAATTACAAACAAGCCATCGTTGGCGGGGGATATCTTTTCACTGAAAATGCTTGTTTCAATTATTTTGCACAAATGTTCCCTAGGGCACCCTTTACCAAGATTGTACAAATATTTCCCATCTGTTGAAAAAAATGGCCGCCAGGGTCGGAACTTGTTTTCCTTATATGTGCATTGTTAAAATTTTAAAAATCTTCTTGTCCAAAAGTATCAGCCCGATTTGAAAATTATTTTGCACAAATGTTCCTTGGGGCACCCTCTACCAAGATTGTTCAAATATGACTGTCCATTCCCTGCAGTTTACATTCGCAGACAAATGATCAGGTGATCGATGTAGGGCCATCTTGGCCCTCTTGTTTACTAAGAAATTCTGGTTAAAGATTTGCTTGCAACTACATTAAGAGCACATATTGAAACTTTATACAACCCTTCCCAACCATCACATCTATGTAAACAATAAAGAAAGATTTTTTTATGCCCCCCCCCCCGGAATCTCCGATTCGGGGGGCATATAGTTTTTGGCCTGTCTGCACGTCTGTCTGCACGTCTGTCTGTCTGTCTGCACAAAAAAAACTTTAACCTTGACCACTACTTTTGAACCATAACAGGTACGGCTACCATATTTCACATGTGTATTCCTTGTGACATGACCTTTCTGTCAGTACCAACATTTTTGACCTTGCGACCTTGACCTTTGACCTAGATGTAGTTTTTGGCCTGTCTGCACGAAAAAAACTTTAACCTTGACCACTACTTTTGAACCATAACAGGTACGGCTACCATATTTCACATGTGTATTCCTTGTGACATTACCTTTCTGTCAGTACCAAAATGTTTGACCTTGCGACCTTGACCTTTGACCTAGATGTTGCCATTCTCGGAAAAAAACTTTAACCTTGGCCATTACTTTTGAACCATAACAGGTACGGCTACCATATTTCACATGTGTATTCCTTGTGACATGACCTTTCTGTCAGTACCAACATTTTTTACCTTGCGACCTTGACCTTTGACCTAGATGTTGCCATTCTCGAAAAATACTTTAACCTTGGCCATTACTTTTGAACCATAACAGATACGGCTACCATATTTCACCTGTGTATTCCTTGTGACACGACCTTTCTGTCAGTACCAACATTTTTGACCTTGCGACCTTGACCTTTGACCTATATGTAGTTTTTGGCCTGTCTGCACGAAAAAAACTTTAACCTTGACCACTACTTTTGAACCATAACAGGTACGGCAACCATATTTCACATGTGTATTCCTTGTGACATTACCTTTCTGTCAGTACCAAAATGTTTGACCTTGCGACCTTGACCTTTGACCTAGATGTTGCCATTCTCGAAAAAAACTTTAACCTTGGCCATTACTTTTGAACCATAACAGATACGGCTACCATATTTCACATGTCTATTCCTTGTGACATGACCTTTCTGTCAGTACCAACATTTTTGACCTTGCGACCTTGACCTTTGACCTAGATGTTGCCATTCTCAATTTTTGGTTTAACCTTCCCCACTTCTTTTGAACCATAACAGGTAAGGCTACCATATTTCACATGTGTATACCTTGTGACATGACCTTTCTGTCAGTACCAAAATTTTTCACCTTGCGACCTTGACCTTTGACCTAGATGTTGCCATTCTCGATAAAAACTTTAACCTTGACGACTGCTTTTGAACCATAACAGGTACGGCTACCATATTTCACATGTGTATACCTTGTGACATGACCTTTCTGTCACTACCACAATTTTCACCTTGCGACCTTGACCTTTGACCTAGATGTTGCCATTCTCGAAAAAACCCTTTAACCTTGACCACTATTTTTGAACCATAACAGGTACGGCTACCATATTTCATGTGTATATCTTGTGACATGACCTTTCTGTCAGTACCAACATTTTTCACCTTGCGACCTTGACCTTTGACCTAGATGTTGCCATTCTCGAAAAAAACTTTAACCTTGACCACTACTTTTGAACCATAACAGGTACGGCTACCATATTTCACATGTGTATTCCTTGTGACATGACCCTTCTGTCAGTACCAACATTTTTGACCTGGCGACCTTGACCTTTGACCTAGATGTTGCCATTGGGGGGCATCAGTGTTTCACAAACACATCTTGTTTTACTTAGAAATTCTGGTTAAAGTTTTGTGTGCAACTACATTAAGAGTCCATATCTTAGTAACTACTTTCTGCATTGCATTGAAACTTTGAAACTTTATAAAACCCTTCCCAACCATCACACCTATGTAGATAACTCTTTCCTGCATATAATCACCCTTAAAGCCTTTCCACCATACAACAAATATACAGCAGACGACTTTGTAAACATAGTGACAAAAACCAGAAAAATCTCCATAAAAAATAGCTTAATTGAAAAATAAAGTTGAAAACATTTTGGCCAATAGAGAAATTGCTCATCATGAGCAATTTCACCTTTGGCCACAATATTTCAAAAAGTTTTCTGCTGCTATTGCATCAAAATGCATCTGCAGGTGGGAAAGGGTTAAGAAATTCTGGCTAATGTTTTGCATGCAACTACATTAGAGTCCATATCTAAGTAACTAATAAGCGGTGGAATAGTCGAGCCCGCTGTCTTATGGACAGCTCTTGCTTTTTAGCTCCACTGGCTGAAAGCCAGTCGAGCTTATGTCATGGCGAATTGTCCGTCGTGCGTGCGTTAACTTTTTCCTTTAAACAACTTCTTCTCACAAACCACTTGGTCAATTTGATTGAAACTTCATAGGAAGCATCCTCTCAATGTCCTCTCTTAAATCCTTCAAATTTGTTTGATCCATCCATAATTCTGGTTTCCATGGCATCCAAAAGAAAAAAATAGTGAAAACTTAAAAAATCTTCTTCTCCGAAAGTGTCAGGCCGATTTTCAAATAATTTCGTAGAAATGTTCCTTGGGTGAGCTTCTATTATAGTCCTTCAAGAAATGTTGATTGGTTGAAAAACATGGCCGCCAGGGGGCGGGGCTATTTTGCCTTATAGAGCTATAGTGAAAACTTAAAAAAAAATCGTCTTCTCCGAAAGTGTTGAGCAGATTTTCAAATAATTTTGTAGAAATGTTCCTTGGATGACCCTCTATCAGATTCTTTCAAGCCATGTTGATTGGTTGAAAAACATGGCCGCCAGAGGGCGGGGCTATTTTGCCTTATATGGCTATATTGAAAACTTAAAAAATCTTCTCCTCCTAAGGTGTCAGGCCGATTTTCAAATAGTTTTGTAGAAATGTTCCTTGGATGACCCCCTATCAGATTCCTTCAAGCCATGTTGATTGGTTGAAAAACATGGCCGCCAGGGGGGCGGGGCTATTTTGCCTTATATGGCTAAAGTGAAAACTTAAAAAATCTTCTCCTCCTAAGGTGTCAGGCCGATTTTCAAATAGTTTTGTAGAAATGTTCCTTGGATGACCCCCTATCAGATTCCTTCAAGCCATGTTGATTGGTTGAAAAACATGGCCGCCAGGGGGGCGGGGCTATTTTGCCTTATATGGCTATAGTGAAAACTTAAAAAATCTTCTCCTCCTAAGGTGTCAGGCCGATTTTCAAATAGTTTTGTAGAAATGTTCCTTGGATGACCCTCTATCAGATTCCTTCAAGCCATGTTGATTGGTTGAAAAATATGGCCGCCAGGGGGGCGGGGCTATTTTGCCTTATATGGCTATAGTGAAAACTTAAAAATTCTTTACAAATGTTCCTAGGGTGACCCTTTATCAGATTCCTTCACGCCAAGTTGATTGGTAGGAAACTATGGACGCCGTGAAAAAGAAAATCAGGTGAGCGATCCAGGGCCATCATGGCCCTCTTGTTTGTTGCCGTGGCAGCCAAAGTTCTGCATGGAATAGAATTTTTTGAACAAGTTTGAAAGAAATCCACCCAAGGAACATTCCTGTAAAATTATTTTGAATTTGGTTAATTGGTGTAGGAGGAGAAGTGCATAGGTGAGCTAAAAATCTTCTTGTCTAAAAGTAGAGGCCCCAGGCCTTTGATATTTGGTATGTGGCATCCTCTAGAAGACCTCTACCAAGATTGTTCAAATTATAGCCCTGGGGTCAAAATTTACTCCTCCTCAGGGGTCACTTATTTTACATAGACTCATATAGGGAAAAAACTTTGAAAATCTTCTTGTCTAAAAGATATTTGGTATGTAGCATCATCTAGTGGACCTCTATCAAGATTGTTCAAATTATAGCCCTGGTGTCAAAAATTACCCATCCCCGGGGGTCACTTGTTTTTCATAGACTCATATAGGGGAAAGAACACTGAAAACTTTTTAAGTTTGATTAAATCAGGTGAGCGATATAGGACCATCATGGTCCTCTTGTTTTTAAAACACACTAGAAAAACAGAGAATAATTTGAAAATACATGTACCGGTATATACATGTATATATTATTTCAATAATCCGAGTTCGACACACTAGCCTTTTTTCAACAAATTGACTATTTAGAACTGTATTTAATTATCTATACGAGGGCCTATGATTGAAAGACCCTTTCTATACCAGCAACTGTTTAATTCTTCTTTAAGAATCAAATTTATCAACATAGATCAGATTTCTGAATAATAAGGTCTTTTTAAACTTATGTTTCAATCAGATCGCTAAATTCCAATTCACTCTTAAAGCTTTCTAATTTTATTCCAAGGACGCACACAATCTAATCATGGTCCAATCAGATTGTCAATTTCATCATCTTCTTAACTGTAAGACAATTTGCTGAAAAGTGCAGTTCCTCGTTAATCTGTGCAGATGCGCAGGTTAATCTGGATCTACACTGGATGAAAATGCCATGATTTTTTTTTTTTTTTCGTAGAGCATCACTCATATATTCTGTATTTGTTATTTCTAACACAGAGATAGCACCCGATAGGCAGTCAGCAGCTGTTCAGCTCCCGTCTGAAATGATCTACCAAAGAGATTCGACATCCATATCAAACAAAGGTAAATCTATCCAATCTATCAAGCATAAAAGTTCTTATACATTGTTTAATGTGAATTTCAAATGTTGTTTAACCTTTCCCATATATACAGTAAATCCACAGCAGACCACATTACAAACAACTAAGCAAAAATCAAATTAAAGAATAATCATTGAATATAGTTGAAAACATCGCGTCAAAAAGGGAAATTGCTCATTATGAACAATTTCTCCTTTTTCAACAATGTTTTAAAAGTTGTCTGCTGCAGAGGTTTCAAAATGTGTATACATGTAGGAAAGGATTAATTAAAGATTAATAGATTATTTCTATTCAATTGGTAATTAGGACCTTAAGCACATCATCATCTCAGTTATTATATATTGTGAGCTAAATAAAATGATATTGACTATGGGCCAGTGGCCTAAATACTTTTGATAAATATTTGACATCGCTCTATAAGCTTAACTGTGAACACACTTCACATGTTCCTATGGAAAGTTCATAAACTCGGACAATCCAGATCAACATCACCTATGTGTAATCTGATCAAAATCTTCCCTGTTTCCCATATTGTTTTTCAAAGATCCTGGAGGCATCTGAAAAATGATACCAAAAACTACACAAGTATGCATTGCAAAAACAATATTTACTGCATTAAATTGTGCATATTATGTAACTATTAATCTTTTCCCACTTGTAGACACATTTTGATGAAAATGTTATATCATATTTAGCAATTTCTACATTTGCCAAAATAGTTTCAACTCTATTCAATAATTCAACTTTAATTAATGGTTTTCATAATGTTTACCGATATGTTTTCAAAGCCATCTGCCGCTGATTTGATGTATGTGGGGAAGTTAATTTTATACTGGAAAGCAGAATAGATTTGTATTTCTCTTTGGGCAATTTGGCGTCATTTTCAGCGTTGCAGCTTTGGTTAAAGTTTTGCATGCAAGGCTTTTTCTCAAAACCACAGATGCTATTGCTTGGAAACTTCAAACACTTATTGGACTTCATCATATGACTTTGCAGGACAATCCTGTAACTCTTCATAACATTTTGACTGAAATGATCTTTTTTTGATATTTAGAAAATTTGGTTAAAGTTTGTTATCCTATGACTTTTCTCACAAACCACAGATTCTATTGCTTTGAAACTTGACACACTTATTGAATGTCAGCAAATGACCTTGCAGGACAAGTCCAAGAACTCTACACCAGATTTTAATTGACTTATGCCCCTTTTGATACTTAGAACATTTGGTTAAAATTTGGCATGCAATGCCTTTTCTCACAAACCACAAATGCTATTGCTGCACAAACGTATTTGATGTCATCACATGACCTTGAAGGACAAAGTCTAATAATTCATCATCAGATTTTAACTGAATTATGCAACTTTTGGAACATAGAAATACTATGTATCGCCTTATAATGACGTACATGCATGTTTGTAGACATTCACTGTCCAAACAAAACAATCACCTGGTACAGCCATATTTTAAACTATAAAGCCACTTTCTCATTAACAACTGTTTAATATAGTATCAGTAAACAGCCGAATAGTCAAGCATGCTGGCAATATATCATGGACTGGAATGTGTGTTTTATTGCGTTCCTGTTCCAAAGTTACAGTTTCTTCTTCAATTTCATGCATATATTACAGGGATACCTTTAGGAAAGCTTAATAGCACCGCAAGAAAGAAGATATCAGGAAAGCTACAGATGCAGATCCCACAAAGGAATCAACCTGTTTGGGAGATTCTGTTAGACGAAGAAGATTTAGATATAAGTGTAACTGAGACTGAACAAATAGGTATAAATGAAAATGAACAAATTCTCCGTTTCTCATTTTGTTTTCAACTCTGTATGATTGT
The DNA here is from genome assembly GCA_031761405.1 of Serripes groenlandicus. NCBI lineage: Eukaryota > Metazoa > Mollusca > Bivalvia > Cardiida > Cardiidae > Serripes > Serripes groenlandicus. The sequence continues at coordinate 8,604,950 of JASEVX010000015.1, forward strand.
ATAAAAATTTTGGCTCCGATTTTCAAGGATGTTTTGTGTTTTCAGTCAATGGTTATTTACATTTCAGAAAATATTAAAAAGCATGCTCAAAATTTGAAGAATTCATGTGTCTTTTAAGTACATGTACCGCATCAGTGGTGTAGTGGTAGTGTTTGCCTTAGGTGCGGGAGGTCTAGGCTCAATCCCCGGCTGGGTCATACCTCTGGGTTGAGGGGTTAGCAACACGACTGTCTGGTTTCAGGATAAATGGACCAGTAGTACTCGTAACATACCCAGAAAATGCCGATTCGGTGGGCATCTAGTTTTTGGCCTGTCTGTCTGTCTGTCTGCACGAAAAAAACTTTAACCTTGACCACTACTTTTGAACCATAACAGGTACGGCTACCATATTTCACATGTGTATTCCTTGTGACATGACCTTTCTGTCAGTACCAACATTTTTGACCTTGCGACCTTGACCTTTGACCTAGATGTTGCCATTCTCGAAAAAAACTTTAACCTTGGCCATTACTTTTGAACCATAACAGGTACGGCTACCATATTTCACATGTGTATTCCTTGTGACATGACCTTTCTGTCAGTACCAACATTTTTGACCTTGCGACCTTGACCTTTGACCTAGATGTTGCCATTCTCGAAAAAAACTTTAACCTTGACCACTTCTTTTGAACCATAACAGGTAAGGCTACCATATTTCACATGTGTATGCCTTGTGACATGACCTTTCTGTCAGTACCAACATTTTTGACCTTGCGACCTTGACCTTTTACCTAAATGTTGCCATTCTCAAAAAAAACTTTAACCTTGACCACTATATTCAACCATAACAGGTACGGCTACCATATTTCACATGTGTATACCTTGTGACATGACCTTTCTGTCAGTACCAACATTTTTGACCTTGCGACCTTGACCTTTGACCTAGATGTTGCCATTCTCGAAAAAAACTTTAACCTTGACCACTACTTTTGAACCATAACAGGTACGGCTACCATATTTCACATGTGTATACCTTGTGACATGACCTTTCTGTCAGTACCAAAATTTTTCACCTTGCAACCTTGACCTTTGACCTAGATGTTGCCATTCTCGAAAAAGACTTTAACCTTGACCACTACTTTTGAACCATAACAGGTACGGCTACCATATTTCACATGTGTATTCCTTGTGACATGACCATTTTGACCTGGCGACCTTGACCTTTGACCTAGATGTTGCCATTCGGGGGCATCTGTGTTTCAAAAACACATCTTGTTTGATACTTTGAAAGTTTGGTTAAAGTTTGGCATGCATTGCAATGCCTTTTCTCACAAACCACAGATTCTATTGCTTTGAAACTTGACACACTTATTGGATGTCAGCAAATGACCTTGTAGGACAAGTCCAATAACTCTACATTAGATTTTAATTGACTTATGCTCCTTTTGATACCTAGAACATTTGGTTAAAGTTTGGCATGCAATGCCTTTTCTCACAAACCACAAATGCTATTGCTGCACAAACGTATTGGATGTCATCACATGACCTTGAAGGACAAAGTCTAATAATTCAGCATCAGATTTTAACTGAATTATGCAACTTTTGGAACAAAGAAATACTACATGTATCGCCTGATAATAACTCAAACGGAAGTTAACGATGACTCAGTACATGCATGTTTGTTGACATTCACTATCAATTGAAACAAAACAATCACCCGGTACAGCCATATTTTATACTATCAATCCACTATCTCATATGGCCGAATAGTCAAGCACGCTGGCAATACATCATGGACTGGAATGTGTGTTTTGTTGCATCCCTGTTCCAAAGTTACATTTTCTGCTTCAATTTTATAAATATATTACAGGGGTACCTTTAGGAGAGCTTAATAACACCGCAAGGAAGAAGATATCAGAAAAACTACAGGCGCAAAACCCGCCAGAGAAACAATCTGTTTGGGAGATTCTGTTAGACGTAGAAGAGTTAGATATAAAAGCAACTGAGACTAGCGAAATAGGTATTTAATCAAAATGACCAAATTCTCCATTTCTCATTTCTCATCAACTCTGTATGATTATATCAAAATTTTTGCACAGATTTTCAAGATGTTTTGTGTTTTCATTCAATGGTTTTTATACGCCCGTTTTGAAAAACGAGACATATTATGGCGAGGCGTTGTCCGTCCGTCTGTCCGTCCATCCGTCCTGTTTTTTGTCCGGCCTACTCCACCGTTTAAGATATTGATGCCAAACTTGGTAGAAATAATCACCAGCATATGATATTGTGTGCGCTCAAAATGGAGGTAACTTCTTTTCTATTTCCCAGAGTTATGCCCTTTTTAAGACTTAAAAAATGTTGTCCGGCCTACTCTTCGTACACCGTTTAAGATATTGATGCCAAACTTGGTAGAAATAATCACCAGCACATGATATTGTGTGTGCCCGAAAAGGAGGTAACTCTGTACCTATTTCCTACAGTTATGGCCCTTTTTAGACTTAAACAAATTCCAAAATTCACATTTCCTTCAATATCTCTAGAACTGTTACAGATATTATTTTGAAAATTTATATTTATGTTTAGTATCATAAGACAACATCACATACCAAGTTCCAAAAATGAGAGTGTTATTTTGACAAAATAATTCCCCTTTTTTAGACTTATAAAATTTCCTGTTACTGTCACTTTCGTTTTCGGCAAATTATTACCATTTTTATAAACACGTTTTGCGTTAGTCATCCAATTAAATCTTCAGACAACTAATTCAGCAGCCAACAAATGATTACAACTCAACCATAGACTTAATTTTTACAAATTTCGCCAATGAAGACGGTGCTGCAGGAACTTGTGAAACCTATTACTCAGATAATAAACTAATCTGGATATCATTGAAATGCTAACTCTGCTTAAATACTGAACAGGATTTGAAACTGTACCATATTCATGCATTTTGACAATATATAATACTAATTTACAGAATTTGTGACAATTCTCTGGATACTAAGGATTCAAAATCATGATCAAAACATTTAGATATAGATAAATGGATAAACAAAATAGTGTCAATCTATCAAGAAAATTGCCAAACTTTTTGTGACACAGCATTTCAACCATAACTGTACTTCTACTACATGTGACACTACAATTGTTCAGCATTTAGAATCTTCAGACTGCCCATAACCTGACCTGCATCTAAACACAGGTATATACTTTAGTCTGTTAACATATTGTTAAATTGGGTCAATCTACCAAAAATGTTGTTTTTATCCTTTTCTGCACTCTAGAGGCCACATTTGTTAAGTGATGTATGTTTTAATGCTTTAACTTTGAATGCATGCTTACAAATCATACAATCAATGAGTATCTTAAAAGGAATCACTCAAATAAATTTTTATTACAAATTATAACCCTTTCCTAAACTATGCCCCTTTCATGAGTATGAACTTCCTTTAGTGATAGTTCTAGTTTGTGAATGCATCGAGTACCATTCATAACCTTCCTGACGGGCGTATTTTGTGGCAATTTGGTACTTTTGTTTACATTTCAGCAAATATTAAAAAGCATGCTCAAAATCAGAAGAATTCATGTGTCTTCTTATTACATGTACCGCCTCGGTGGTGTAGTGGTAGAGCGCCCGCCTCAGGTGCGGAAGATCAAGGGTCAATCTCCGGCCTGGTCATACGAAAGACTTTAAAACAGGAAATAATGGCTGCGCTCTGGGTTGAATAACTTTAAATTTATCATTGTAAGTGTCTAGTAGAAACGTTACAGAGATATGCAACAGAAACTGTCTGACAGCTGCTGCAGGTTACCAAAGGTTTGAAACTTGTTTGTATGCTGCATGTTAAAATAAAGTTGAAAACATTGTGGCCAAAGGAGAAATTGCTCGTCTGCTGCTATTGCGTCAAAATGCGTCTGCAGGTTGGAAGGGGTTAAACAATTCTAGTTAAAGTTTTGCATGAAACTACATTAGAGTCCATATCTCAGTAACTAATAAGCGGTGGAATAGTTGAGCGCTTATGGATAGCTCTTGTTTTTTTAGCTCTACTGAGAAGAGCTTATGCCGTGGCGTGGTGTCCGTCATCCGTGCGTCCGTAAACAATTGCTTGTGAACGTGATAAAGTCTTCAGTTTTGATTGTATCTCAATCAAACTTATACAGTAGTTTGATATCCATGAGAGCTCTGTTCCTTTCGCAAACCAGACTGATCCGCTCATGCAAGACTGGATTATGGCCCTTGAATCTGCCAAAATTGCTATAAAAGAGCTTGTGAACACAATAGAGGTTCCATTTACTATCTGCTCTTCACCAAACTTAGATAGTAGTTAAATATTGATGACAGCTCGGTTCCTTTCAAAAACCAGCCAGATGTGCCCTTGCATGACTGGATTATGGCCCTTGAAATTGTCAAAATTGCTATAATACAGCTTATGAACACAATAGAGCCTCCATATTTTCTATCTGATCTTCACCATACATACATGCTCTGGATTGAAAATGACCAAAGAACCATCCCAGAAGAGCAGAGGCCCTCATGGTCCTCTTGTTTATATCACCTGAGCCAAAGGCTAAAGTTGATCTATTCTGATCAATCTCTGTCTGTCGTCCGTCCGTCCGTCCGTCCGTCTGTGCTAACATTTTGGGTTTATGGTCTAGTGTATTGGTCCAGGACAGGATTATGTGCTATTTCTGATAAGGGTTAGCAGCTCATTATTTTTAGCTCATCAGAGCACGTAGTGCTCAAGGTGAGTTATTGTGATCGCCTTTTGTCCGTCGTTCAGGAATCCGCTGTGGTCGAGTGGTTAGCGTCAGGGATTTCGAAACCGGGTGTCCCGGGTTTGATCCCCAGTCGCGGCACTACGGTCATGGTGGAGTGCCCTTAGGCAAGGCACATTTTCTAGCCTAGTACTGGTTTGTTTATCCAGGGATCATGAATAATTAAATTTAATTGCGCGCTAAATGACCTTAGCTGTCGATGCGCCATAAAACAATATACATTCATTCATTATCCGTCGTTCGTCGTCCGTCGTCAACATTTGCTTGCTAACACTCTAGAGGCAACATCTTGCATCCAATCTTTATGAAAGTTTATCAGAACATATATCTCTATCAACTCTCGGCTAAGTTCGAAACTGGGTCATGTGGGGTTAAAAACTAGGTCACTAGGTCAAATTAAAGGAAAATCTTGTTAACACTCTGGAAGCCACATGTATGGCTTGAGCATGTTGAAACTTTGTCGGAATGTTTGTCTCAGTGATATCTAGGCCAAGTTCGAAACTGTCTGGTTAAAAACTAGATCACTAGGTCAGATTTAAGGAAAATCTTGTTAACACTCTGGAAGCTACATTTTTGGCTTGAGCATGTTGAAACTTTGTCAGAACGTTTGTCTTAGTGATATCTATGCCAAGTTCGAAACTGTCTGGTTAAAAACTAGGTCACTAGGTCAAATTTATGAAAAATCTTGTTAACACTCTAGAAGCCACATTTTTGGCTAGAGCATGTTGAAACTTTGTCAGAATGTTTGTCTTAGTGATATCTAGGCCAAGTTTGAAACTGTCTGGTTAAAAACTAGGTCACTAGGTCAGATTTAAGGAAAATCTTGTTAACACTCTGGAAGCTACATTTTTGGCTTGAGCATGTTGAAACTTTGTCAGAATGTTTGTCTTAGTGATTTCTAGGCCAAGTTCGAAACTTGGGTCATGTCCGGTCAAAAACTAGGTCACAAGGTCAAATTCATGAACAATCTTGTAAACACTCTAGGGTCATTTTGAATCTTTGTCAGAATATTTGCCTTGAAGATATCTAGGCCAAATGTCAGAAAGTTTGTCTTAATGATATTGCCATTGGCGCTGAAAGAGTTAAGTCTTAAAAAGCCCATTCTCAGGTGAGCGATCCAGGGCATCATGGCCCTCTTGTTCAATTTCATGGCTGAAGTCCAATATAATGGGCTATATTTTCATTTCAAATCCTTTTATAAATAGACCCTAATCCTTTGGACACGTATTTGGCACAAATGTTCCTTGGGAGACCCTTTACCAAGATTGTTTAAATTATTCCGATCCATTGAAAAATATGGCCAACAGGGGGCGGAGCTTGTTTTCCTTATACAATGTACGTGCATTGTAAAAACTTTAAAAAAATATTCTTGTCAAAAGTATTGGCCCGAATTAAAAATAATCTGGCACAAATATTCCTTGTATTCTCTACAAAGATTGTTCAAATCATTCGGATCCGATAAAAAAAAACATGGCCTCTAGGGGGCGGGGCTTGTTTTCCTTATATGTGCATTGTAAACACTTTTAAAAATCTTCTTGTCCGAAAGTACTGGCCCGATTTGAACATATATGGCACAAATGTTCCTTGAGGGACCTTCTTCCTATTATTCGGATCCGATAAAAGACATGGCCTCTAGCGGGCGGGGCTTGTTTTCCTTATATGTGCATTGTAAAATTTCTTAAATTTAATTAAATCAGGTGAGCGATATAGGACCATCATGGTCCTCTTGTTTTGTTGATTTAATTCTAATTAATATGACATTCATCATACTTTATTAAGAGAGAACTAAATAAACAGGGCTTTTTCCAACAATATCTCAGTGAGACGATTTCTTTGAGTACCCACAACATTTAGTTTTTGGATCATAGAAGGGTTTTGGAATGTGAAATATGCAACTTATCTAGAGCTATGGACATATCGGTATCAAATAATCATAAAAAATCCTTCTCAATGATCGCACTTAAATACTATACTTCCATGGTCAATGTACGATATCTAATGGCATTTGACACGCACCTGTCAATAATTCACTTTGGTATTGACAGTGCAGCAGAGAGCGAAGTGAACAAATATTTCAATAACCTTTTTTGCAATGACATAACATTGATCACTAAAGTTGTATGTGTGTAGTTAAAACTAAAAAAAAAAATTTTGTTCAAAAGTATTGGCCCGATTTGAACATAATTTGGATGAAATGTTTCTTGGCTGACACTCTACCAAGTTTGTACACATTATAACGAACAGATGAACAACATTGCCGCCAGGTGGCGCGGCTCTTTTTTCATATTTTTCTGAATGTTTGATGTAAAAACTTAAAAAATCTTTCTCCAAAAGTATTAGCCCAATGTGAAACACATTTGGGCAAATGTTCCTTGGGTGACACTCGACCAAGATTTTTTCAAATGATTACGAAATGTTGATAGCGTCTGCTGCATATTTGTTGTATGTTGGAGAGAGTTTTTACCACTTACAACAAATCTGCAGCAGACGACTTTGAAAACATCTTCGCAAAAAAATGGAATCGCTAAACATGAAAATATTATAATTGAAAAGAGTGGTACTCTATCTCTTTCCCACTTACAACAAATCTGCAGCAGACAGCTTGGAAAACATCTAGGCAAGAAAGAGGATAATCTCTAAAAATGATAATAATTATTAAAAAGAGATGAAAACATTGTGGCAAACGGAGAAATTGCTCATGCTTTTGCCACAATGTTTTCAATGGTCATCTTCTGCAGATGCGTCAGAATGTTTCTGCAGGTGGGAAAGGGTTAATAATAAATTCTGACCTTTGATATGCCAGGTTCAGACATTTATCTCCAGTTCTGCCTATTTAAATTATTTATATTCTTATCAGGAAAGAGCACGATTGATGAGAAAACATTACAGATTTACCTGAAAGGACTTGATGAGGGAGAGGAACAGTTGAAACATATTCGTCTGATGGTTGTGGGAATGTTTGGTGTTGGAAAGACTTCCTTGGTTCGACGGCTACAGGGTGAATCTATTGAGGGCGTTAAAAGTACAGTATGCATCGATGTGAATGTCAAGAAATGTGCTTTAGATGAGGATGGCACATGGATCAATCAAGAAAGTAAAGACAGCCGGTTTGATGCAAGATTGACAGATGTCCTGGTGAAGTCAGAAACTACAGCTCAAGAAGGACAACTAAAAATGGATCAATCATCACAACCAGCACTAAATCCAAAATCACCTGGTCCTAGTTCACAGCAGTTAGAAAAGAGTAAAAATGCTTTCGAAGATCTTTGTAAAACAGATGAGGGAAAGGAATATACAGAAATGGTTCAAGCAGCAACATCTAAAAAATCCTGCGCTGGCATTAAACCAACCATATCAATATGGGACTTTGCTGGACAGTCAGTATACTATTCAACCCATCACTTTTTCTTAAGTTCCAGATCAATTTATTTGCTTGTTTTGGATATCAGTAAACCTTTAGACAGCAACGTTAAGGAGGAACGAGAAGTTAATCCATCACTCAATTTTGGAGGGTCTATGAAAAAGGACTACACCTGTCTGGATGCGTTTAAATTCTGGGTTTCCAGTATCTATACACAATATAAAGTGGAGACGGGTAAACAATACCAACCTACTATTGTTTTAGTTGGGACTCATGGAGACAAACTGAATGGTGATCCTAAGGAGAAAGAACGACAGAAAGATGACTATTTTGATGAGGCTAGAGAACACTTTGATGCAACGAGTGTAGCCAAGTTATTTCATCCCAGGACGTTTCTCGTAAGTTGTTCAGACGACGCTGATGATGTGTTCAATGACCTGAAGGCAAATATCACAGAGATTGCAAAAGAACAGCCTCACTGGAATAGCAATACTCCAGCAAAATGGATACCACTTGAACGTTCAATTGAATATGAGAAACGCAAATCGAAAGAACTGATGAAATTCAGTGAGGTCGCTGTAGCAGATAAAGAAAATGAATACAACCTCAATGATGAACATGAAATAAAACAATTTCTGCAAGTTCAACACTCTTTTGGCAATGCAATTTACTTTGATGCAAAAGATTTGGACAGAACAATCATTTTTGACCCTCAATGGCTTATTAACATATTCAAGCAGTTTGTTACACACAGACCTAGTGTCCCAAATGAGTTGAGGAACTATTGGATTGATTACAAGAAAACGGCAAAGCTTCATAAAAAGCTGTTGGATTACATTACTAAACCAGATGAAAAAGGAGAGAAGGATAATAAGGTCAACGAGGGTTCAGATGCTGTGCGATACATGGAACATCTTGGTGTTATTGCTAAACCAGTATCAGAGGAAGATGTAGACTTTCATATTGTTCCTTGCATGCTGAAGCAGCTTATGCCAGTGGACTATGAAAACAAAATAAAAGACCTTGTCAACCCCGAGGAAGGAAAATCCACCTATGTGCTGTGCTTTGCTTTCAATGACGGATATCTACTACCATCAGTCTTCCACAGATTGTTGGCCACATATATCAAGAACAATAAAATAAAAAGACGTGGTCGAGAGCTATTTGTATATAATGGATTTGGAGCATTTGAACTGACCAGCACAAAAACACTTTGTATTTGGTATGCCGATTTTATCATTTTTGCCAGAGTTACACTTCATGACAAGAAAAATGACATTCTTCTCACTGACGAGTGCATTAACATACGGAAAGAACTGTCGGATACAATTACAAAAATATTGCAGCTCCATCAAAAAAACCAGGCCGGATCTTTGGATTCCAATGAGGCGGTCAGAACTGACCCATTCAAGGAACATGTTTTATGTGAAAAGGCTTTCCTTAATAATGAATTGACAGTTTTGCAATCAACCAACACGATTGGCAACATGTTTGGCTTGTATGAAGTGGAGAAGATGAAACCATTTACTGACTGTAATTGTTGCGACTCTGTAAGAAAAGGTCATGTCATTGAGCGCGAGATAGCTTTAAGGTATTGGTTTGAAGAACCACATTATTTAAAAGAAATAAGCAAATGGTTTGAAGAACCAGAGGACGGTGATCTGATGCAGCTTTCAGGGATTGTTAATGTAGCTGAATTTCGTGAACTTGGAAGACGACTCAATATCCCCGACGGTTCAATTCAACAAATCCAAAGATCAAACTCGCATCATCAATTACAAGTGCATGAATTGTTACAACAATGGTATAAAGTAGACAATGGGCATAACAATCTAAAGCTCAAACAGATTCTATTTAAGCTGAAAGAAAACATGGAAGACAGACGAGCTGCCAGAAAACCTGCCGCAAAGAAGCCTGCAGCTAAGAAAGCCGCCGCCAAGAAATAGATGTCTTACCAGTCGTTTCTGGAAAACATCTACAAAAAAAGGTCCTTTTCAGGACTATCAAACCCCAAGAAAGAACTTTCATTCATTGCCAAACTCTTCCTATCCTGCTCCTTTTTCTATTACATACCACGAACACGTGGCCGTTTTGTCCGAACTAGCACTTGTTCGAACTAGCACTCGCTTAGGGTAGCCCTAGTCAAAATGGATTATCGAGATTCCCACTGCCCATTTTTCAATCATCTCTAGACAAATATTTATCGTGTAATGGTCTTGTGCTCCTCTTAAAGCGGGTCGCTAGCCTGAACTAAGACATCGTTCCCCCCTCGTGACACACTGCGCTGAACTCGGTAATCATTCCACTCCACTGAAAAAAATGTTTGTTCCACTCCGGTGACAGGGGCCACTAGGCCCGACTGCTCCTTGTAATTCACGCAGCTGACTCGGGCAGACCGGGCAGACACCCGCCATAAGGCCGTTGTTCCACTCCTGTGGGATTTTCTTTTGTTCCAATCCCGTGACTGGGGCCTGTAAGCCCGAGTGCTCCCTGTAATTCACGCAGCTGACTCGGGCAGACACCCGCCTTAAGGCCGGTGTTCCACTCCTGTGAACGAAACAATATTTGTTCCAGTCCCGTGACTGGGGTCTGTAAGCTCGAGTGCTTCCTGTAATTCATGCAGATGACTCGGGCAGACAACCGCCTTAAGGCCGGTGTTCCACTCGTGTGAACAACATAAATATTTGTTCCTGTCCCGTGACTGGGGCTTGTAAGCCCGAGATCTCCATGTAATTAACGCAGCTGACTCGGGCAGACACCCGCCATAATAGTCCAGTCAGTAAGTGGGGAAAATTGGCTCAACATCAAACTAATTGCAACATAAATGATATTATTGTTTTTTGATAGTTTGTTACCTATAACATCACTGGTTAAAAATCTACAGAGGGGAAATTGGTATATTATCCTTATTTATATGATAACCCAAAAGGTAGAAAACACCAGAGACATATAAACACATATGTGTTTATAAATATGTCTCTGAAAACAGCAACTGTTTTCAACATTGTTTCTAAGTATATATGCAAGGAACAAATTTAAGCGGACATTGTACCTTAGTTTTAACATATATCTTACACAAATGTAATCTGAATATAAAATGTACTTATAAAAAAGATTTTACCAACTTTGTATCAATTTATAGACATTATTTGTGAGCATACTTCGAGGTATATCTTAGCCCACCCACTTGCGCAAGTAGGTATACACATAACACTAAACAGTGCCATAAAGTAACTTGGATACACAAGCAATAAAACAACTTGAGCAAAGGCTTGTGCAGATGACTTCTTCAACAAACAGGCCGACTAATGCACACCTGAAGACAAATATTAAAAACATTGTAGAAAAAGAGGGCATTGCTCTTACAAAGCATACCTTTTCAACACTGTTTAACATTTTGTTCCGGATTTTAATTATTCTCCTTGCTCAATAACTATTAAAGCTAAATGTATATGTTTTAAAACCCTTAACGAAACCAACAAAAACATTGCTGACAAAGTTTTAAACACAATATGTATGTAAATAGTTCTTTAAAATTTCCAAATATTACATTTTGCTTCATAATGTAATCAAAGATAATGAATTTAAATCAGCATATTGGGGAAATACAGTATAATGCAAGATTAAGGATACAGGGAGGTATACTTATTACTATAAGAACTTACAGACTAATCTCTAATATAACTACAATGTAGTTTAGTTTAAACTTATTTATTTTATATCGATTCATTGCGAAATAAGCCTTTGGCTTAGATTAATCACTCTCGATGTCTGCTTCCTGGAGACTTAACCAGTACTCGCGCCGTTTGTATGGAAAATCCCAAAGTCAGGGCCCGCTCATCACGGGACTCGAACCAGGGACCTTTGATACGAGAGGCCGACGCTCTACCACTGCACCACTGTCTTCCACAATGATAGATATGTGGGAAATGGTTAAAACTTGTGCCATTAAGTCTAAATATGAATTTTGTTTGTGCCCTACAATGGGGATTTTAAGAAGATAGCATTATCTATATATAAGTATGAAATGCATTCATTTTTTCTTGAGGTGAAGTTCATTATGTTTTAGCCCTATCATGGCAAAATGAGTCGTGTTGCTTCTATAATGTATTGTATGTTGGTATCACATCAAGGTAAAAGAGCTGGGCAGCACCTCATATTTGTCATAGAAACATACAGTTTCCCCTCCCCAGATCAACCCCGTAAAGAGGCAAGTTAACCCTTTCCCACATACAACAAATCTGCAGCAGACAACGTTGAAAGTATCTAGGAAAAGTTTAAGGAAAGCTCTATAAATGTAGGTATAATTACTGAAAAGTGTTGAGAACACTGGCAAAAGGGGGAAATTGCTCATTCGATTGTCATAATGTTTTCAAAAGTCATCTGCTGCACAGGCGTCAGAATGCGTTTTTATGTGGGAAAGGGTTAAAGATGTACAGCCGTTCTAAAGAGGTGTTCCTCTTAAGAGAATGACTCTTCGAGTCATCTGAATGCTGACAATTTAGGAAAACATTATGGGAAATGGAGAAATTGCTAATGGAGACCAAATGTCTTCTTTTCGTGCAATGTTTTCCACTCTATTCCCCCAAAATAACCTGACTTTTTTAAAAATTTACTGTTTGCTTTTTGTCAGAATATGAAGAATTTGGTTCTATAAGGTGACATTTTGAGAGGCTACCTTGGTGAGCTTATAATTGCTCATCTTGATGTAGCAGAACAGGGAGGACTCGGATGAAACTGAAAATGTATAGTCCATCCTATCAGAGCTCTAGATAACGCTTGTACAATGTATTTCACTCTCCAACCTCCTTTGACGACCCTCAAACCCTATGTTGTGGGTATTAAACAAATCGTCTCACTAAGATAATTATTTTGAGTACCAACGACATATTGTTATGTATGATAAGCCAACACAATGATATTCTTGCAAAAATACCTGTTTACTCCTTCTTAACCTTTTCCCGCATATATACACACTCTGACGCCTCTTCAGCAGAAGACGACTTTTAAAAACATCGTGGCAAAAGAAGAAATTGCTCAAAATTTCTTTCAGAAATCATACATTCATTTATTTTGTACTTTTGTCTAGATGTCAAGATGGAAAGGGTTAATATCTAGTTCTCAGCCCTGAGTCTTGGATTTTCACAGATGCAAGATTTAAAACCCTTTCACAGCAGACTCGACTCTTCTTTATTTACAGTAACTCATTATTTACAAAATGGACTGACAATTTCTCCTAAGTTGTATACAATGTTTTCAGCTTGACTGACAAAAGAAGACCCCCTCAAAGATAAACATTTGTATAGAAAGCAACGTGTTTTTAAAGATTGCTGTTTTTGATATCAAACAAACATGTTTTAAACTATAATTGGTAGAAAATTACTGGTGAATACTTAAAATAATTGAATTGAAATCTCTTTTGTCATTTTTTCCTATCCTTTGCTCAATAATTCCTAACCCTTTCCTATAGACAACAAATATGCAGCAAACGATTTTGAAAACATCTGAGGAAAATGTGAAACATCGCTTTAAATGAAAGTCAAATATTCAATGGAAATGAAAACATTGTGACATAATGAGAAATTGCTCACTATGTGGTCCTATATCGCTCACCTGATTTAATCAAACTTAAAAAAGTGTTCATTGTTCTTTGTCTATACATATATACGGAAAACAAGCAACACCCCCCTGGTGGCCATGTTTATCATCCTATCAAAATAATTTGAAGTCTTAGTAGAGGGGCACCCACAGAACATTCATGGCAAATGGACAAGAATATTTTTAAAGTGTTTACCTTAACAAGTCTATGTAAAACAAGTGATCCCCAGGGTGGAGCCATGTTTGACACCAGGGCTATAATTATTTGACCAATCTTGGTAGAAGTCCATTAGATGAAGTTATATATATAGATTTCAAATATTAAACTTTTAGACAAGATTTTTAAAGTTTTTCCCTATACGAGTATATGTAAAACAAGTGACCCGGGTAGGGCCATTTTTGACCCCAGAGATATAATTTGAACAATCTGGGGCTATAATTTGAACAATCTTGGTAGAGGTCCACTAGATGATGCTACATACTAAATATCAAAGGACTGGGCCCTCTACTTTTAGACAACAAGATTTTTTAAGTTTTTCCCCTATATGAGTATATGTAAAACAAGTGACCCCCGGGATGGGGTCATTTTTACACCAGGGCTATAATTTGAACAATCTTGGTAGAGGTCCACTAGACGATGCTACATACCAAATATCAAAGGCCGGGGCCCTCTACCTTCAGAAAAGATTTTTTTTTTAATTTTCTCTATATGAGTCTATGTAAAACAATAGACCCCTAGGGAGGGGTCATTTTTTTTACCCCAGGGCTATCATTTGAACACTTTTGGTAGAGGTCCACTAGATGATGCTACATACCAAATATTAAAGGCCTGGGCCCTCTGCTCTTAGACAAGAGGATTTTTAAAGGTTTTTCCCTATATGAGTCTATGAACAAGCTCCGCCCCTTGGCTGTCATGTTTTTCAACGGATCGGAAATATTTGAACAATCTTGTCAAAGGGTGCTCCAAGGAACATTTGTGCAAAATAATTTTCAAATCGGGCCAGTACATTTGGACAAGAAGATTTTTAAAGTTTTAACAATGCACATATAAGGAAAACAAGCTCCGCCCTCTGGCGGCCATGTTTTTCAATGGATCGGAAATATTTTAACAATCTTGGTAAAAGGTGCCCCAAGGAACATTTGTGCAAAATAATTTTTAAATCGGGCAAGTACTTTTGGACAAGAAGATTTTTAAAGTTTTAACAATGCACATATAACGAAAACAAGCTCCGCCCCCTGGCGGCCATGTTTTTCAACGGATTGGAAATATTTAAACAATCTTGGTAAAGGTTGCCCCAAGGAACATTTGTGCAAAATAATTTTCAAATTGGGCCAGTACTTTTGGACAAGAAGATTTTTAAAGTTTTAACAATGCACATATAAGAAAATTAAGCTTTCTTAAGTTTTGGTTAATTTCCCCTTTTTTGTTGCCGTGGCAGCCAAAGTTCTGCATGGAATAGAATTCTTTGAACAAGTTTGAAAGAGGTCCACCCAAGGAACATTCCTGTAAAATTATTTTGAATCTGGTTAATTGGTTTAGGAGGAGAAGTCATTTGTAGGAAAACGTGAACGGACGGACGACGACGACGGGCGACGGACGGTGAGCGATCACAGTTTCAATGGAATGCATCAAACACATACCGAGATATGGACTCTTAATTTAGTTGCACGCAAAACTTTAACCAAATTTCTAGGTGCCAAGATGGCCCTAAATCGATCACCTGAATAGTTTTAAAGTTTTTACTTAAACTAGTCTATGTAAAACAAGTGATCCCCAGGGTGTGGCCATTTTTGACACCAGGGCTATAATTCGACCAATCTTTGTAGAGGTCCACTAGATAAAGTTAGATTTCAAATATCAACTTTTAGACTTTTTAAAGTTTTCCCCTATACAAGTATAATATTATGTAAATAAAGTGACCCGGGATGGGGCCATTTTTGACCACAGGGCTATAATTTGAACAATCTTCGTTCAGGTCCACTTGATGAAGCTACATACCAAATATCAAAAGCCTGGACATTCTACCTTCAGACAATAAGATTTTTAAAGTTCCTCCCTATACGAGTCTTCGTAAAAACAAGTGACCCCCGGGGTGGGGTTATTATTGACAATAGATGAAGCTACATACCACATTTCAAATGCCTTGGCCTTCTTCTTTTAGACAAGAAGATTTTTAAAGTTTGTTCACTATACGAGTCTATGTAAAACAAGTGATCCCCGGGGATTGGTCAATTTTGACCCCAGGACTATAATGAACCTACATACCAAATATCAAAAGCCTGGGCCTGTTACTTTTAGACGAGAAGATTTTTTAAGTTTTGGTTAATTTCCCCTTTTGTGTTGCTGTGGCAACCAGAGTTCTCAATGGAATTTAAATCTTTAAACAAATTTGAAAGATGACCACCAAAGCAACATACCTGTGAAGTTTGGTTGAAATTGGTCCTGGGGTTAAGGAGGAGATGATGTTTAAAGCTAAAAGTTAATGACACGGAAAACGACGGACAGAGAGGACAGCACGCTATTTGGCAAACATTGCATAGTCAGATCAGATCTGGATCTACACTGGACTTAAATGCCTAAACAATAGTTTTCACAAAGCACAGCTCAATTTAATATTTATAGGTAGTACCCAAATAATTGATAATTATTCCGCCGCCCCCCTTGAATATTATCCTTTGAACAAGTTTATAGTCTATTGGTATTTTTCAGGTTATTCTGGTGGTGCTACTGGATCGTGGAATGGGCCTGAACAGTTTGATGGTGCAGAGAATCCACCTGGCTTAAACGACGATAACATTAATATACCAGGTGAAATAAAAGACTCCCTACAAAATGTCTCAATGGATGGAAGTGAGAGTAATATAGAAAGTTTTGGTTCTGAACAAAGTAAAACTGTTCCTAAAACTGTTCAGACTGAAACCAGAGAGGTTTCCAATGGCTTTGTCTCACTCCGCAGACCAGAATCGTTTGAAGGCGAGTCACCATCTCCCCAACAGCAGGGATCTAGTGCACCTTCTGTCGATGATGGTGCCCAGTCTCAAATAACAGAGACTGGTTCTCAAAATGATAAGACGAATGTAAAGTTACGACTGGAGCATGTTGACGGATCAGCTGGTTATACTGGACCACCAAGTTCTATAAAAAAGCTTCATCCTTCTTCTGATGTTGATATATCCTTTTCATCATTTACGTTAGATAATAATGCTGACACTGATGATGATGATGATAATGGTAGTCATGATGATAAATAAGCCATGCCACTGGAAAGTGTGCGATGCTCTGCAAAAAGGAGTCTGTAAGGCATTTGGGACCAGTGTAGATCCAGACCAACCAAAGCATCTCTGCAGTCTGATCTGGCTCTGCTCTGTAAGCATTCCCACATAAAAACAAATCTGCAGCAGATGACTTAGAAAACATCTATGGAAAAACTTTTTAAATGAAAAATCATTTATTAAAGAGTTGTAAACATTGTGGCAAAAGAGAAATTGCTCATCATGAGCAATTTCTCCTTTAGCCACAATGTTTGTCAAATGTCGTCTGCTTCAGATGCGTCTACAAGTGGGAAAGAGCTAATAAGTCAAGGTTTCAAGAAATTTATATTTGTTACCGATACCATGCATGTTCATATTTTTTTTAAAGATCTTTTATTGTTATATTTGTTTAAACAATATTTTCAAACATTTTATATAGTACATTTATATTGAAAACAACAAATATAGGTTTAAAGAGAAACATAAGATATGCATAGGAGAGAGAGAGACAGACACGAGAGCGACAGAGAGTTAGACGGGTAGACAGATAGACAGGCATACTGAGAGAGAAAGAGAGAGAGTGTCTGTCTGTCTCTCCTATGCATATCTTGTTTCTCTTTAAACCTATATTTGTTGCTTTCAATATAAATGTACTAAATAAAATGTTTGAAAATATTGGTTAAAAAAAAAGAGAGAGAGAGAGAGCGAAAAAGCGAAAGACCTCTAGAAAGATATAATGAGCAATATACAATGTGAACTTTGCATATGATGTATTGAACAAGCTTAAAATATTGGTTCTCTCTTCTAGAGACCCTTAAAGTCGGTCTTCGTTTCTGTCCGTTTGTTTGTAAAATGTTTGTGGCAAGCGTAGCGCCAAAACTATTCAACGGATTTCGACCAAACTTGGTAGGGATGAAGGGTCTAGGCTCTAGTTGTTCCTTTTGTAGTATGGTCGCCATAGAAACCACCGTTGCAATGGAAAAGCGCGAAAACCGCTTTCCTGCGAAAACTATCTCCTCCCACAGTTTTTCGAATTTAGAAACCACTCGGTGTGCGTTGTGTAGCCCAACAGTTGCTACATCGAATAATCGTCCCGATTTTTGATCCGTCTCTTCGTTTTCTTAATATTTGAGTTGCCGTAAGGGGTACCATTTCCGCGGAAAACACAGACACATCAAAACTAAATATATCGACACAAAAATAAATGGTTTCCAATTACCTGATCGCTGATTGGCTAAAAATCCGGACACGACCAACCAGAGAGCACTTCACATAGCCATTACAACTTCCGTTTCCCGTACTTTTACACGAGGAGAAGAAATATTCAATTGAATTTGACGATGTTCTCGCGACAACTCGATAGCTTGTTTCATTATTCTTGCGGTGTCGTGAGAGTAGAGACAAGAGAGAACCATCGTCGCAGTATGCTTGTATATATAAAAGTTCATGGGTGAATCAAATCGTGTGAGTGTATGAGTGAGTGTGTGGTGAGTAAGTAAGTGATGAGCGAGTGAATGAGTGTATTAATACACTAAACCGATGCTATATTTGAAGTTGGTGATATTAGGGTGTTGCTGTACGATTAAAGGTTGTCGTGAAACATGGTGAGGAAATAGTCTTTCGTAGATTTGTTTTCGGTCACTTTCCAAAGATAGTTAAATTCTTGTTTAATAAGTCTATATTTCTACTCATACAATTTGTTCTGCTATCGCTAAGGAAATATGCTTTATATATGCAGAAACAATATAAGAGCCATTCTCAAAATTCGCAGAAATTCTTGTCCTTTAAATATTTTTCTCAAATGCTGCAGGGAATCAATTCAAAAACATATCTGTATGACAAATGAACTTGTTGTCCATAATATGAGCCACTGAAATGGTCTTTATATCTGTTATAATAAATTGTATTGACATGTTTATGTGTAAATTTTAACGATTTTGCCTGTCCCTTACATATATTTCTGATGTTTAAACTCAAAATTCAGTAATTTCTTGCATGTCTATGATTTTTTTTCCAGTATTCCATAAAGAGGTTACCATTGAATTTACTGTCTAAATGATATTTAGACACAAAAACTTTTTCAATTTCGAAAATTTATGATATTTATATGTGTCTCTAAGGTCTATGTCCATACTGTAACAAGTAACAATTTTTTGAAAATAATTGTGGGTCCCTCTTGCTACTGAAGCTGACTTGCTGTCAGACTCTCTCGGTACTTTCTGTGCTACTGGTAAATATGTGTTCTGTGACTGAAAATATCTGAAGAAGCACCATTTAAGTAAGTTAACTCCATACAGTAATTTTTTGGGGTGTCTTAACTATAACAGTCATAATTGAATGTAAAAATGATTATTTCTTTTACAAATTCAAACATACATTTGAGTTGCCTTTTCTTTTTAAATCTGGTCATTTTGAAAACTTAATGAGGGAGCAATAATTATTTTATCACATCTTTACTTTAAATAATTCCTTACCGTAACAGTCATTACTGTAACACTACAAAATGTTATGGTAAATACTGGTTTTGTTACGGTAAAGACTTATAATCCTTAAATCTGATTTTTCTAATACTTTCATATATGTTAAAACTATTTAAATTATTTCCAATGCAATAGAGAACTTACTATGGATGTATAATTTAATAAACAGATCATTTTAATGGTAAAAATGTAATTGTTGAAGTTGTTGTTATGGTAAAGACAGTCTGTTACGGTAAAGAAACAAACAAATATTGAATTATGATGCATCTGCAATAGATGAATTAAATTCATTGGAAGAAAATGGTTTCTATATAATTTCTTCTTTTCCAATAATTTGTTTTGCTCTTTTTAAAATTGTTATTAATTGCATTCTTTGAAATTGCCTATTTCGACTTTTGATGCATCTGCTGGAGACGACTTTTGAAATATCTTTTTAAAGGTCATTTCTCCCCCTTTCCAATAATGTTTTCTGCTCTTTTTTTCAAATGTATTACATCTTTCAAGATTGTCCACATTATTTATCAGAGGATTTCAAAGGCATCTACTGCAATGTCATTCATGTTGGAAATGGTTATCTAGTATTTTACTTCTTCATTTTTGTCGAACTTTTACTATTTTTCATTCACACTAACAAATGAAATTTGCAGCTTATGTCTTGCTTTTCAATAAGTATTGCAGCATTGGCAATTTCAAACGTTGAGCAATTTCATTAAATTGAGATATAGACCAAGAAAAAAGGGCAACCTTCTTAAGAAAAGAGAAAGAAAGAAATTTGAAGAAAACTGAATCTGGTATCTTAAAAAGTATTCCGACTGTGACACAGAGATAGATTAGAGCTGATGGCTTCAATGAACTTGACATATTGCCTAATCCAGTTGTGTTCTTAACAAACCAGTTCGAGGTAGATTATGATGCCATGGAATATTTTACAGATGATGTGCCAGACACTAGATCTCTCTATCCATGTACTATTAAACTAGCAGAAGGTAATTGTTTACCTTCTTGTGGTAGTGTAATTGGATATGGTTTTCCAGAGAATGATGCTGTCATAGACAGTAGACAATTTTTCTTTCTAGATTGATTTTAAATGAAAACGCGATAAAAAGCATTAATCACAAGGAATTAAGATAAATAAAAAATACATAGGAATTTGGCATATTCATGCACTTACATTTTTTTATCTACCCTAAGAAAGGTAATCCTTACATTTGTCTATCTACCCTAAGAAAGGGAATCCTTACATCTGTCAGCATTTTATATTTTAATTGTCTCATTTTTTTCCAATGTATACCAATAAAAAATGTTAAGATGTCCATGAGACTAGTCTAGAGGTGAGTAAGTCAAAGGCAGATAGAAGCCAGTCGAATTCAGCGAATAGTAAGTCAGAAGAATAAAGTGATTCATAGTTTGAGCATAGTGAGTTGGTGGTAGAGCGTAATAACTTTTAAATACAGGACATACTGAAACAGTGGTAGAGCGTACACCATAATTAGAGCAAAATAAGTCCTTTGTAACATGGTGACAGAAAATCGTATATCAGAAGAAAAAGCACAAGTCACATGGTAGAGTAAGTAACATGTAGACAAATCTGTGTAGGTAAGAAAAAATGCAAGTTACATGGAGACAGAGCACAAGTCAGAGGATATAGTAAGTGCCATGAAGACAGAGCACAAGTCACAGTATAGATTAAGTAACTTGAAGACAGAGCACAACTCTAAGGATAGAATAAGTAACATTAAGACAAAGCACAAGTCACATAATAGAGTAAGCAAGATTGAGACAGAGCACAAGTCAAAGGATAGAATAAGTAGCACAGAGACTGATCACAAGTCAAAGGATAGCATAAGTAGCACAGAGACTGATCACAAGTCAAAGGATAGCATAAATAGCATTGAGACAGAGCACAAGTTACAGTAAAGACTAAGTAACATGAAGACTGAGCATAAGTCAAAGGATAGAAAAAGTAACATGGAGACAGAGCGCAAGGCAAAGATTACAGTAATCAAAATGGAGACAATCAAAGGATTGAAATAAGTTACATTGAGACAGAGCACAAATAAAAGTATAGAGTAAGTAACGTGGAGACAGAGCACAAGCCACAGGGAACATTTGAATATATTGTACCCTGGTTAGCCTATGACAAGGCTTGCTTGTTTCTACCACAGTCACTGTCCCTACCATTACGTGTTGTCTTTACTGTAACACTTGCATCAAAAAGTATAGTTGTATGGCAAAACAATTGTGTGTAAAGCTGATGAAACAATCGAGAAACATTAAAAATCAATGTTTATGTGAGTTCATACTTTCTTCACTTGTTCTCTGAGCTCATTTTTAAGGGGAAATTTGAATACATTGTACCCTGGTCAGCATGTGACAAGGCTTGCTTGTTCCTGCCACAATTATTGTCCCTACCATAACATTTTGTCTTTACTGTAACACTTGCATCAAAATGTATGGTTGTAGGTCAAAATAATTGTGTGTAATAAGTTGCATTTTGCAAGTAGAAACATACAGAAGAAAATGGTGCCATACAATAGGCAATTCATTTTCGCATATTATTGTTACTGGTATTATTACAGCTTTAATTCAAGAAATGTCATTACTGTAACAATGTATGTCTTAACCATAACAGTGATGTCCATACTGTAACAACACATATTTTTTAACTTTTAAATAACCCCCCAACAAAATATGTGGACTTGACTTAGTATAGGTCATGCACTCCAACAGGAACTTCATCAAACAAGACAGTTTGTCAAGGTATATCAATTATTTAATTATTTAATTAGTGATAGCAAAAGTTTTAGTGTAAAATACATATTTAATTTATTTATACAATATTCAAGACAAGAATAGTCATTTTTGATATGAAAAATATTTTTTTGTTCTGCCAAATTTCTTTAAAGATAAAAAACTATTAGGTACACAGCTTCATGTTAAAAAAGAAATATCCTTACTGCTACATAATTTTCATATATATACAGATTCAAATTGTGTTACGGTAAAGACATTTTTTCATACCAATGAGTGTTTTGATAAAAATTTAAGGTAGATTAAGTTGTTGTTAAGCTGTACTAAACCTTTTTATATTAACCCTAGTTATGGTTTAAATTAAGCATCTAATAAAATTATAATGTTCTCATACTTTTTTTAAAATTTTCTTGCTCCTCAAATTCCTGCGAATTTTGAGAATGGCTCATATATATATAAAGAGAGTATGACATTAAGATAATAATAATTGGATTGGGATAACTTATATCCCATTACCACTGTTTGCATAGAGTATAAGTTTTTGTCTATTCCACAAAAGTAACAAATTGTGTAATTTTAACTAATTTGCTGTTACTATAAGGTACACTGAACTGTTTATTTATTAGAGATGTATAAACATGTTTATTACTAGAAGAGGTGAAAGGTTTATCGAAAATGTTTAGATCAAGTTTGGTTTTGACCTGTTTTATCAGACGTTTTAGTTTTAATAATATTTAACCAAATTTTTTGGTATACAGCATTTTAACATGTTTATTTCAGCTATCCAATTGGTTTTTAGCTCCACTGGCTGAAAGCCAGTCGAGCTTATGTCATGGCGTACGTGCGTTAACTTTTTCCTTTAAATGACTTCTTCTCCCTAACCACTTGGCCAATTTGGTTGAAACTTCATAGGAAGCATCCTCTCAATGTCCTCTCTTAAATTCCTTCAAATGTTTTTGATCCATTTATAATTCTGGTTTCCATGGCAACCAAAAGAAAAATATAGTGAAAACTTAAAAAATCTTCTTCTCTGAAAATGTCAAGCCGATTTTAAAATAATTTTGTAGAAATGTTCCTTGGGTGACCTTCTATCAGATTCCTTCAAGCCATGTTGATTGGTTGAAAAACATGGCTACCAGAGTGCGGGGCTATTTTGCCTTATATGACCATAGTGAAAACTTAAAAAATCTTCTTCTCCGAAAGAGTTCAGCAGATTTTCAAATAATTTTGTAGAAATGTTCCTTGGGTGACCCTCTATCAGATTCCTTCAAGCCATGTTGATTGGTAAAAAAACATGGCCGCCAGAGGGCGGGGCATTTTTTCCTTATATGACCATAGTGAAAATTAGAAAAAAATCTTCTTCTCCGAAAGTGTTCAGCAGATTTTCAAATAATTTTGTAGAAATGTTCCTTGGGTGACCCTCTATCATATTCTTTCAAGCCATGTTGATTGGCTGAAAAACATGGCCGCCAGAGGGCGGGGCTATTTTGCCTTATATGACCATAGTAAAAACTTAAAAAATAATCTTCTTCTCCGAAAGTGTTCAGCAGTTTTTCAAATAATTTTGTAGAAATGTTCCTTGGGTGACCCTCTATCAGATTCCTTCAAGCCATATTGATTTGTAAAAAAACATGGCCGCCAGAGGGCGGGGCTATTTTGCCTTATATGACCATAGTAAAAACTTAAAAAATCTTCTTCTCCGAAAGTGTTCAGCAGTTTTTCAAATAATTTTGTAGAAATGTTCCTTGGGTGACCCTCTATCAGATTCCTTCAAGCCATATTGATTGGTAAAAAAACATGGCCGCCAGAGGGCGGGGCATTTTTTCCTTATATGACCATAGTGAAAATTAGAAAAAATATTCTTCTCTGAAAGTGTTCAGCAGATTTTCAAATAATTTTGTAGAAATGTTCCTTGGGTGACCCTCTATCAGATTCCTTCAAGCCATGTTGATTGGTAAAAAAACATGGCCGCCTATTTTGCCTTATATGGCTAAAGAGAAAACTTGAAAAATCTTCTCCTCCGAAAATGTCTGGCTGATATTCAAATAATGTTGTAGAAATGTTCCTAGGCTGACCCTCTATCAGATTCCTTCAAGCCATGTTGATTGGTTGAACAATATGGCCGCCAGAGGGTGGGGCTATTTTGCCTTTTATGGCTATAGTGAAAACTTATAATTTTCCTCCGAAAGTGTTAGGCCGATTTTCAAATAATTTTGCAGAAACATACCTTGGGTGACACTCTACAAGATTCCTTTAATCCATGGTGGTTGGTAAGAAAACATGGCCACCAGAGGGCAGGGCTGTTTGGAGATTTGATTTTTGCCTTATGGCCGTGGAGCGATACAGGCCCTCTTGGGCCTCTTGTTATCTTTAATTTATTGTATATTGTTTTGACACAGAATAAGCCATTTTTGTCTATGAAATCATTTATGAATAGTATGTTACAATCGATCCAATTTTTGCCAAGTTTTATGTATCTATTGCCCCAGATTACCTGTTTTGTTATATCATAGAACGTTTTTAGCTCACCTGAGCACGAAGTGCTCATCAAGGTGAGTTATTGTGATCGCCTTTTGTCCGGCGGCCATGGTCAGTCAACATTTTCTCCTCAGTAACAAGTTGGTCAATTGGGATGAAACTTCACACAAAGCATCCTCTCAATGACCTCACTTGAATTCCTTCAATGTTTTGGGATCCATGCAGAATTATTTTGTAAAAATGTTACTTGGATGACCCTCTATCAGATTCCATCAAGCTATGTTGATTAGTCGAAAAACATGGCCGCCAGGGGGTAGGGCTATTTTGCCTTTTATGGCTAAAGTGAAAACTTAAAAAATCTTCTCCTCCGAAGGTGGCTTATCGATTTTCAAATATTTTTTCAGAAACGTTCCTAGGGTGACCTATCAGATTCATTCAAGCCATGATAGCTATTGGCTTTAGTGAAAACTTCTTCTCCCAAACTATTTGGCCGATTTTGTTCCTTGGGTGACACTCTAGCAGATTCCTTCAAGCCATGGATATTGGTAAAAAAGACATGGCCACCAGGGGCAGGGCTGTTTGGAGGTTTAATTTTGACCTAATGGTAGTGGAGCGATACTGTCCCTCTTGGAGCACTTGTATGAGCTTACCTGACATCAAAATGAATGTGTTTGACTGTGTGGTTGGCATGACAAATCACATTGCAAAAGTCAGGTGAGCGATCCCAGGGCGATTATGGCCCTCTTGTATTTTCTGGGGCGTAATTGGTTGTTTTAATGCATCGTTCGAGGATATTTCTGTAAAATTCACTCAATTTGACTGTATCCAAGCATTTTATTGAGTCTTATGTTCATACAAAATACCAAATAATTGCTTCCGTATCGTATCTATTTAAAAAGTATCTGGGAATAATTTGCCAGTGGGCGTCAGCATTTTGTTCTTCTGTAAGCGACTTAACCCAGTTTAACTTTAACGAAGTGATTTAAGAATCAAGTTGAATTAGCTTAAGCTCTTATGGAATGGGTACTCAAGAGACGATTCTTTTGAGTACCCTTATTATTGAGTTTGGTTGGATAATAAGAGGAAATATGTTGGAGAAAAGAGCTGTATACCCGTCCTTATCTGGGCCTCTGGGAGGTGGATAATAATAAACACCAATTACAAATACAAATGTTTTTATTCTATGTGTTTTTAAAGATTTCATTCAGTATTTATATATGGAATTTATTATATTTTTACAATCAAATTAAAGGAAATACAAACATTATTATGCATTTTAGTTATCCTTATAGTTTTTAACCCTTTCCCTCATACGACAATTCTGCAGCAGACGACTTTTAACATATTTTGTCAAAACATAGAAAATCTCTTTAATTGAATGGATAACCTATGACTTAAAGTGGAAAACATTGTGGCAAAAGGAGAAATTGCACGTTTTGTGCAATTTCTTCTTTTGTCACTATGTTTTCAAAAAGCTGTCTGCTGTAGAGGCATCAGAAAGCGTCTATATGAGGGAAAGAGATAATTATATGTTAATTAGTCACAAAACCCAGAATGCTCATCACTATTTCCCAGTATGTATTTTTGATCTAGCCATCCAACTGTTGACCGACAAAACAGGGAGAAGAAAAACTATCACCAATTGTTACATGATTAAATACCCCTACAACTTGTAAAAATTGTGGTCTAGTGATAAACGACTGTTAGGCTTTCTAAACTGAAAAGCGTCAAAGTACAGATCATTTAGATAATTGAAAATTAGATTATGATACAGAATTAAAAGCATTGTTAAAAAGGAGAAATTGTCCATCATGAGAAATCAGCAATTACTACTTTTTTTAACATTGACTCAGAAGCCTTAGCTATTCTGTAATTGAAAATGGTCGAAGGATCAAATTGCTAATTAAGTAAATGACAATATGAAATATCTCTGTACCTGTATTTGTACTGAATTGCCAAAATGTCACGTGTTCATCAGTGTTAAATGACAGACAATAATAGTTCATCTTTCTTCATGAATAGCACTTTGAGGATAACCGAAATGAATGTACCTGAAAAAGAAAACAAGAAACTATTTTTTCATATTTTAAAAAATATATATATTTTTATTTTTTACTTCTAGAAGGTTACCCCTCCACCAAATAGACTATTCTTGCCTGTTTTGATATTTACTATTTTAACCTGAATATTATGAATTATTTGATATCATCAGTCATTAACTTGGCATAATATATTCTTGCATCATTATCAAAAGTTTTGATGAGTATACAGTCAAACTTGTGGGGAGATTCAAAATTAGGCTGCTGAACACAGGTTGCTGCTTAATACAAGTCAAATGAAGAAGAAAAAGTTGTTTTGGTTAATCTTCAATGGCTGCCGCTTACAACTTTGACAATACCAAAATGAGAAGCAAATAATATAGACCAGAATAACACTTCATATATGTACAGGCCAATCTTAGTCTACATGATGTGAAACATTGATTTTTTTTTGTCATGTACAGTAATGTTTTACCCTTTCCCACATACACAAAATTTGCAGCTGACAAATTTGAATATATCTAGGCAACAATATGAAATATCTCCATAAATGAAAGCATCATTGTCGAAAAGAGTTGAACAATGAACAATTTCTTTTTTTGTCACAATGTTTTCAAATGCAGTCTACTGCAGAGGCGTCATAAAGCGTCTGTATGTGGGAAATGTGTCACATAGGAATAAGTTTAATTAACAAAGATAAACAAGATCCAGTATTGTTCTATGCACTGTCATTAGGCAACAATTAAATTACTTTAGCCATATAAAGAAAAACAGCACTGCCCCCTGGTGACCATGTTTTTCAATCAATCAAGATTACTTTGAAGGAATCCAACAGAGAGTCACCAAACGATTATTTCTACATTTTTTGGAAAATCGGCCAAAGCGTTTCGAAGGAGAAGATTTTTTAAGTTCTCACTAAAACCCATATAAGGCTAACAGTCCCTTACCTGGGCGGCCATGTTTTAAGGCTAATCAACATATATATTTGAAAATCAGCCATACACTTTCGGAGGAGGAGACTTTTAAAAGTTTTACAATAGTCATATAAGGCAAAACAGCCCCGCCCCGCCCCCTGGTGGCCATATTTGTTTACTAATCAACATGTTGGCCGAATACTTTCCGAGGAGACGGTTTTTTTTTAAGCTTTCACTTTTAAAAGGCAAAACAGCCACTTCCCCCATCCAGCCATTCGTTTTTTTGCATGTAAAGTGTTCAACGTCTACTTTGTGTTTTTGATCTTCGAACTTGCGATTGTCTTATTTAATGTCTAACTAGGCAATTAGACATTCGTGTAATGCATTTACAATGACCTACTGCGAATTTTGATTCTAAATCTTTTTTTTACCGAATGTCTAATGTATAACTAGGCAATTCGTTACTTGTTGTTTTTGCATGCACAATACCCTACGTTGAATTTGGTTTGTAAATCCTGTAATTTGCGAATGTCTTATTAAATGTCTAAAGTCTTACTTGGCAATTAGATGACTTATTTCAGTCGGTGGCTTGTTTCTGGAAATAGCTTAATCATTTTCGTCTGCAAACTCTTGCAAATGTACGTCGTTTGATGAGCGATAGGTGGGAGACCATTAACTATCGACGATCAGTCGACAAATGGTCCCCAACCGTTCGGCAGCCTTACTTTATTTATAACGTATTTACGCAGCTATCGACGATGGTTCTTCCTTCATATTAATCTTCCAAAGTCAAAGAACGCCTCAGTAACTTCTTTGACATCTTCTGTCTGCTATTGCAGACGTTGAATTTGTGCTGGACCTCATGAAAGGTAGCTGTCAATAAGACGGCGACAAGTGGATATAATCAGTTGCCCGCGTAACACTGTAGGATCCCCTATGGTACAAAGAACTGCAGTGGCTTACTTTCCTATGGTAAGCCATTATGTACCACGAACAGGAGGAGACGTCGGAAAATGCGGTCATCATATCGCGTTAATCATTGACACATATTTCTGAGTTTCGTGCGATGGTGAATTTGGTATTATAATTAGATATTAACAAGTTCAATTGAGATCCCCGCCAAAAGTAAAATTGTAAAAGAATGATCGGACCACCTTGGTATACCAGTTACGTATAAACATCTACTTTAAAATATGTAGACTGTGTTGGGTGTCTCGGGAGTATTTTTAAACATGACCTGCATTTGATGGAAATTAATGTGCTGATTAACTTTCATGAATAGTGGATACAATGTGGCATCTAAAGTGGTCACAAGGTTGTTCTAAGTTGTTCACATAGTTTCCCCGTTTTTGACTCCATGTGAAGTACTTTTGAGCTTGACCGAGATTTGATGGAGATAAATGTTTCCATTTCACGAAAATTGGATGTTAAATGCGGAAATGTAGAGTGTTACATTGATATTCAGCTTATATACAATATCAATTACAGAAGACGTAACTCTAGTGTGTCTGATGCAATCTAAGCATCACTTTTTTCATTGCACCTTCCTGGGGTAGTTAACATTATAATCGTGTTAATCAAATCCATCCAAACATGCCTTAGATATGGCTCCGAACCAACGGAAGGACGACGCAAAACAAATATTCCATATACATGTAGTGGTAGCGGGTAAAAAAAGAGTTCACTCAAAATGATAATTGACGCCGCGTGGAAACGCGGTGTCAGTATTGAATAGGTTTTAATTTTGTACTATGGGGTTGCATAATCGAATAAGGAGCAACCAACATTATTAATGTCAAGAAAACTCTGTAATAAGTTTGAAAAAAGATATAAAAAATATGAATCAATGAATTGTATTAACTGATTTAAGAAGCAGCAAGATACACAATACGTATGTCTTATATCGTTATTACAAAACTTTAGACACATTTGATGGGTATTTAATAATATTTCCCCAATTTCATAGGCTACGCTCTTTTAATATATTGTTTTACGGGTCTAACGACCGATTTATCAAAGCTCAAAAAGAAATCACATTTCCCCGAACTTCCTAGGCCACGTTTTTTTAATAGTTTGGTTTAAAACGTTCCTCCTCATACAGTTTGTTCATTCAGACCATTGTATTCTTGATATATGTTGACTATACATGTGAATTTTATTTTTTAAATTCCATAAATGCTCAATTTTGAAATCAATATCTTTAAACTTGTTAAAATCACTTTGTAATTTGTGTTTATATACTCCCGTTTTTGTTATCATACCTCTGCTAAACTGGAAGGAGAATAGACTTCCCCTTCTCTTTCCAAAGCTTGTGTCTCACTTATCTTATAACTAGAGGCATTACATTACATCTTAAATTAATATCTGTTAATATTTCAGCACCTATGTTTTTTTTATCTAATCAGATTTAAAACCCTTTATTGGTAAAAATTAAGAAACTTCAGCTTCTATGACACATTAAAGTTGCTGTCAATGTTAAGCAAACTGTAAACTAAATGGTTGCAGGACTAAACTTGTCACTTCACGACCAAACTTCACATGCTGAATACCACATAGATCTTAGCATATAAAACGTCTAATCCCTACGTCAAAAATGACCCTTTCTGATCTTGATAACCTTTTAGTATATACTATGGTAGCCAGGTGAGCAATATAGGCCTTCTTGTTTAAAATAAAGGGACATTTGGCCTTTTTGTTCAAAATATTTAGACCCTGTCTGTTTGCACAGATTATTTAAATGTACTGAACTGCATCTGCTTCCTTTAAGTCATGCTTTAAAATCATGCGCGGCGTCCTTGATGCTTTGCATCAAAATTCGTCTTGTTGAGTTTAGGGATTACTTTTATCTATGTTATAGACTAACCTACACGAAGGTATGGAAAAACAGCGCATATTTGAAATGAATGACTCTCGAGGGAAGTCAATGTTCATCACCCGATCATATAAAAACATTCGCAACAGTCATAAAATGTCCGAAATACTTTCACGTTCATAGACAACCTGGTCACGTAATCACTCAAGATTGTACATTCAGATGAGACTAATTCATTACGTCGTGTGGGTTTTTAAGACGATAAATGGTTGCACAACTTCCAGTAACTATTATACAACTAATAAGACAAGTAGAAACCTGGTTTATACCTCTTTGGTCGACAAATGGTTTCACTTGCATGGTATTATCAATAACCGGTCGTACGTATAGTAGTAGTCTTTTATAAGTCACACAACTTATAAATGAATACCTGACTAACTTTGAAGTCTCACCACTCTCGACTTGAGTTTACCTAACGGTCTCCTTCGACATTTGAAGAATTAAAAGAAATCGCAGGAAATCGGCAACTAGTCTTACGCATTTGCAGTCAGTCTCAATCACTAACAAGACCAACATCGGCCGCAACATTTTTTGAGCATTACAAAACCCGGTTGAGATCAAAGTGGTTGCAGGAGGTATCAACAGATAGAACAACTAGTTGTCGCTGGCAGCTGTTTGCATCGGTCCCAAGGCATTTTCAATCGCACACAGTCTGGTGCGAGTCTGACGAGATAGAAACGTTTCAATTCATATATATAGGATAAAAAAGGAATGAGTTTGAAATTTGAGGACTTGTTACTCTCAACCTGTAAACACGTACGGAGGAAACGCGATGCCGTTTGCATCAATCCCAATACCCATTAAACCCACACATGAATGTGGGAGTCTCACGGTCATAACACAAATTGTTATTACAATCTATACAGGATAAGTTGTGATGAGTTTGAAGTCATTTTTCTCTCCACTGACATTGGCCTCTGGGCTGAGTGCTCCCCCTTAAATTTGCAGCTGACACAGGCCAGCACCCCGCTTCAAGCGCCGGGGTTTCAGTCCCGTGACTAGGGACTCTGGGCTGGGTTGACCAGGCGAGCACCCCGTCTCAAGCACCGGCGCGTTCCACTCCAGTGACAAAGCGTTCTACTCCCTTGACAAGGGCCTCTGGGCCCGAGTGCACCCCTTAAAGTCAGTGCTGATCAGGCGAACAACCCACTTCAAGCGCCGGCGCCTTACACTCACTTGACAAAGCGTTCCACTCCCGTGACAAAGCATTCAACTCTCGTTACAGAGCGTTCCACTCCCATGACAAAGTGTTCCATTCCTGTATCAAAATGTTCCACTCCTGTGACAAAGCGTTCCACTCAAAGCGTTCCACTTTCGTAACAAAGCTTTCCACTCCCGTGACAAAGTGTTCCATTCCTGTATCAAAGTGTTTCACTCCTGTGACAAAGCGTTACGCTTCTGTAACAAGCTTTCCACTCCCTTGATAAAGCATTCCACTCCCGTGACAAAGCATTCCACTCTCGTTACAGAGCGTTCCACTACCGTGACAAAGCGTACCACTCCCGTGACAAAGCATTCCACTCTCGTTAAAGAGGGTTCCACTTTCGTGACAAAGCATTCTATTTCCGTGACAAAGCGTTCCACTCCCGTGACAAAGCAATCATCTCTCGTTATCCTGTGATATAAAAATGTTCCATTATCGTATCAAAGTTGTCCACTCCTGTGACAAAGCGTTCCATTCCCTTGATTAAGCGTTCCACTCCCGTGACAGGGCGTTCCACTCCCGTGATTGAGCGTTCAACTCCCGTTACAAAGCGTTACACTCCCGTGACAAAGTGTTCCACACCCGTGACAGAGCGGTCTACTCCCGTTACAATTGACTATGGGCCGAGTGTTCTCCTGAAACACGGCACGGAATAGGATATCACCCCACTCCAAGCCGGCGCTAACAAGGGCCACTGGGCATGGCATGAGTACTACCCAGTTTCATGGTAAGACACGACAAGAGCCCCCCCCTTCAATCAGGCTTTTCACTCCCGTGACAAAGAGTTCCGATCCCGTGACAAAGCGTTCCACTCCTGTAACAGCGTTCAACTCCAGTTACAGAGCGTTCCACTACGTGACAAAGCGTTCCTTCCCCGTACCAAAGAGTTTCACTCTTGTGACAGAGCGTTCCAATGCCGTCACTGAGCGTTCAACTCCCGTTGCAAAGTGTTCCGATCCCGTGACAAAGCGTTCCACTCCTGTAACAGTGTTTTATTCCAGTTACAGAGCGTTCCACTACGTGACAAAGCGTTCCTTCCCCGTACCAAAGAGTTTCACTCTTGTGACAGAGCGTTCCAATGCCGTCACTGAGCATTCAACTCCCGTTGCAAAGTGTTCCACTCCCGTTGCAAAGTGTTCCGATCCCGTGACAAAGCATTTCGATCCCGTGACAAAGCGTTCCATTCCTGTAACAGTGTTCCATTCCAGTTACAGAGCGTTCCACTACATGACAAAGCGTTCCTTCCCCGTACCAAAGAGTTTCACTCTTGTCACAGAGCGTTCCAATGCCGTCAGTGAGCGTTCAACTCCCGTTGCAAAGTGTTCCACTCCCGTTGCAAAGCGTTCCGATCCCGTGACAAAGCGTTTAGATCCCGTGACAAAGCGTTCCACTCCTGTAACAGTGTTCCATTCCAGTTACAGAGCGTTCCACTACGTGACAAAGCGTTCCTTTCCCGTACCAAAGAGTTTCACTCTTGTGACAGAGCGTTCCAATGCCGTCACTGAGCGTTCAACTCCCGTTGCAAAGTGTTCCACTCCCGCGAAAAAGCATTCCACTGACGTAAAATGTTTCCACTCACTTGACAAAGCGCTCCACTCCACTGACAGAGCATTTCACTCCCACGACAGAGCGTTCCCCTCCCGTGACAAAGCGTTCCACTCCCGTGACAAAGTATGCAATTCCCCAGACAAAAGTTCCAATCCCGTGACAAAGTGTTCCAATCCCGTGTCAAAGCGTTCCACTCCCGTGACAGAGCGTTGCACTCCCGTTTCCAAGTGTTAAGCTCCCGTAACACTCCCGTAAAATGCGTTTCTCTCACTTGACAAAGCACTCCACTCCCCTGACAGAGCGTTCCACTCCAGTGACAAAGCGGTCCACTACCGTGACAAAGTATGCAATTCCAGTTACATAGCCCAATTCCGTGACAAAGTTTTCCATTCCCTTACAAAGCGTTCTACTCCCGCGTCAAAGCGTGCTACTCCCGTGAAAGAGCGTTCCATTCCGATGACAAATGTTCCATTTCCGTGACAAAGCGTTCAACTCCCGTATCAAAGTGATCAACTCAAGTGACGAAAACTTTCAAACTTCGTGACAGAGCGTTCCACTCCCGTGAAAGATTTTTCTACTCCTGTGAAAAAGCGTTCTACTCCTGTGTCAAAGCTTTCCATCTCCGTGACAAAGCGTTCCACTCCCGTGACAAAGTGTCCCATTCCCGTGTCAAAGCGTTCCACTCTCGTGTCAAAGTGTTCCACTTCCGTGACAGATCGTTCCACTCCCGTGACAAAGTGTCCCATTCCCGTGTCAAAGCGTTCCACTCCCGTGTCAAAGTGTTCCACGTCCGTGACAGATCGTTCCACTCCCGTGTCAAAGTGTTCCACGTCCGTGACAGATCGTTCCACTCCCGTGACAAAGTGTCCCATTCCCGTGTCAAAGCGTTCCACTCCCGTGACAGAGCGTTCCACCGATGACCGATCTTGATTTTTCAGGTCGGCGTTCTATTTGCTATATAAAATAGAACTTTGATTGCCGAGCCAGATATGCCAAGTCGAAGTTCTTTGTGCTTATAAAATCGAACTTTGATTGCCGAGCCAGATATGCCAAGTCGAAGTTCTTTTTGCTTATAAAATCGAGCACAGATACTTCAGCTAGGTCAACATTCTTTCCGAAGTTCGACAAAAGTCTGAGTCTGTTTATGAGTCTGTTTGGAAAAAAGCCAGTTCCTTGGAAAGTCTGTTGTGTGGAGTTAATATAAGAACTGGCCGCCGTTATTTAACTGAAAAAATGTTGAAAACGGCATAATACCCCAATCAATATACATTCAAGGTCGGCGTTTTGTTTGCTATATAAAATCGGACACAGATGGTCGAGCTAGATATTCATGGTCGGCGTTTTGTTTTTTTTATATAAATTCGAACACCGATAGCCGAGCTAGATCTTCCAGGGCGGTGTTCGGTTTGCTATATAAAATTTATCATTGATGGCCGAGCTAGATATTCCAGGTCCATTTTCGATTTGCTATTTAAATTCGTATGTATTGTGGGCCGGAGACCTAATTACGCGAATAAACTATTGTATCTTATTGTTCAAATTGTTAGCCGTGCCCCGGTAGATAATTCGGTAGCGCCGAAGAATGTCAATCCAGTGGTTGTGAGTTCGAACCCCAGCTCGCTTAACATTATTTCCGACGTTCGACAAATGTCACTGTGATAGTTGCCATTCGTCTTCCACTAATTGGGCATCAGTCTTTGTGGAAAAGTAGCCAGTTTCTTGGAAAGCCTAATGTGTGGAGAACTGTTGTGAGAATTCTAGGAAATAAAAGAATATGTTAACTGGCTGCCGTGAAATGACAAAAAAAAATGTTTAAAAAAAGCGTAATACCCTAATCATTGATTCAAATTGCTAAAGTTCGGTGCTATATATAAAATCGAACAACGATGGCCGAGCTAGATATTCGAGGTCGCTGTTCGGTTTCCTATATAAAATCAAACACCGATGACCGATTCAAGAGCCAACTTAACATTCAACAATTATCTACTAATAGCCATGTCGTTTAATATAAAATCATAAAATTGCTATATCAAAATTTCGTTAATCTAATCATGTTTGAATTGTTTTCAAACGTTTCATAATACCATTACAGCTTGTGAATAGCATTTATTTTCCAGTGTTCAAGGAATTAGACAACATTTCCTAGACAACATAGACTGTAATAAAGTTGGAATCTGGTATAATTCTGGTACTATCATTACCAGATTCCAACTTTATTACAGTCTAATAATTCATCGGAAATAAGAAAATTAGCACACTTCGTTTACATGCTGTTGAAAAAGTAGTAGTTTAAGGGACATTTTTTTCCGAATGAACATATTTACTAACAACACAATTAACAACACTGTTACCACACCCATCGTCCTACTATTACTTCTTTCTATAACAACATAAAATACTACTACTACGTGACTACTACTACTACAACTACTACTACTACTATACTACTACTACTACTACTACTACTACTACTACTACTACTACTACTACTACTACTACTACTACTACTACTACTACTACTACTACCACTACTACTACTACCACTACTACTACTACTACTTCTACTACTACTACTACTACTACTTCTTCTACTACAACTACTACTACGACTACTACTACTACTAATACTACTACAGCTACTACTACTCCTACTACGACTACTACTACTACTACTTCTACTACTTCAACTACTAAAACTACTACTACTACTACTACTACTACTACTACTACTACTACTACTACTACTACTACTACTTCTACTACTACTATACAACTTCTGTTGCTGCTTCAATTGCTACATCATCTTCTACTACTACTACTACTACTACTATACAACTTCTGCTGCTGCTTCAATTGCTACATCACCTTCTACTGCTGCTACAGCTAAAATTCTACTTTACGAGTAAAACAACATCATCAAAATCACCAATACAATCAACAACAGTTACAAAAACAACACTATCTACTACTCATTCTGCTGCTCATATATTTGTCCATTCCAGTATTTCCATGCATCCATTTATATCCATTCCGGTATTTCCATGCGTAAAAGTGTCCATTTCAGTCAACTCCGGTATTTACCTGTCTCCATTTTGGTCCATTCCGGTGTTTCCATAAATCCATTCCGGTATTTCCATTGTGCATCCCGGTCCATTCCGGTATTTACATGCACCCATCATTTAACATAGAGTTTATTATTTGATTTTCAATAGTGTACCTTAAAGTACATCTGGGCATGTTAATGTGTGAAGTTAACCTGACATAAGCCGTACAACATTAGACATTAAACAATGAATGTCTAATTAGACATTAAACATGCAAATATTAATATCTAGAAGGCAAGTTAAATATTATATATTCAAAAATTCAAACGTCTTTAGACATCAGACATTCAATTAAACATCCGCAAGTTTTAATATCTGTACGGCAAATTAGACGTTAGACAATAGACATTTAAAAAAAACGGATGTCTAATTATACATTAGAATTTAACATTCGCAAAGAATATCTAGAAGATAAAATAGACATTCAATAAAACTAGTTTCAAATGGCCTAGTTAGACATTAGACATTCACAAATTAGAATATTTACAACCCAAATTCGACATAGGTCATTATACATTGAAAAAAAGAATGTCGTATTGCCTAGTTATTCATTGGACATTCAATAAGACATTATCACATAAGAAGATCTAGAGTCCAAATTAGACATTGAACATTGCATGTTTCAAGAAACGAATGTCTAATTGGTTAGTTTGACAATAGTCATTCTATCAGACATTTGATTCTATATTGAAGAGACATTTGCAAATTACAAGATCCAGACACCAAATTCGTCGAATGTTATTGTACATGCAAACAACAAATGTCGAATTGCCTAGTTAAACATTCGCAAATAAGAAGATTTGGAATCAAAATTCGTCGTAGGTCATTGTAAATGCATAACACGAATTTCGAATTGCCTAGTTAGACATGAGACATTGAATAAGACATTCGCAAGTTCGATGATCTAGAACACAAAGTAGACGTTGAACATTTTACATGCAAAAAACGAATGTTTAAATGCCTAGTTAGACATTAGACATTCGCAAATTATAAAAATTAGCACCCCAAATTTGACGTAGGTCATTGTTCATGGAAAAAACAAATGTTTATTTTTCTTGTTAGACATTAGACATTCGATAAAACATTCGAGCAATCGAATATCTAGAGCCCAACATAGACGTTGGACACAGGACA
This sequence comes from Serripes groenlandicus, assembly GCA_031761405.1. Taxonomy (NCBI): domain Eukaryota; kingdom Metazoa; phylum Mollusca; class Bivalvia; order Cardiida; family Cardiidae; genus Serripes; species Serripes groenlandicus. The sequence continues at coordinate 8,642,440 of JASEVX010000015.1, forward strand.
TTAACATCCAAATGTCTAATTTGCCGATTAAATCAATAAACATTCAACTGTTGTTTTAATATATGATCTTGATTAAGAGCTCTATGTCTCATGTATATGCTGAAGAAATTTCGGGTAAGTAGCTCTGCCAATAAGGATTTTATGTGTAAAATAAATTTCCGCGGCGTTGCAAGATAAAATCACAGAGTGCTACGGGCTATTTCCGCGCTGGAAAACTGTTGATCGAGTTTAAATAAAATATAGACTGAGAAGTCCACTTCATCGAGTGTAAACATTTATCAAACCTTTTAATCTGGTCCAATTTCAACTCGTTTTAAATTATAACAGGCATAAATAGTCCTTAGGATGCAAACAAGTATTGTATACACATACGTCTAACTTTTTTAAATTTTGAAAAAGTAGCCACTTTCAATAAAAAAAAAGTTTTCGTAACTCATTCATCTATTGGTATATACATGTTCACTTAACTTGAATCACTCCCCGAGTTAGACCTACCAATTATAAAGACATTTAGCATTCATGCAGAGAAAAAAATAAACAATAATGTAGGAAAAGTAGCTAATTCGAAATGACCAAAGATTGAAAGTAATAACGAAAATATTTTTGGCGGATATTTTAAGAAACAAACTTGGCCAAAATTGAGTAAAACTGTAACATGTAGTTACACAAATGATAAGAAAGCAATATAATATATGTCAATAGAAAAGAAGCCTTTTTTCCCCCACCAGAATGAAGAACTTTGCAAAGAGACTTCGTCAGCGCCTGATGTTTGTCACGTAAGTGGAACGCTATGAACGCGCGCATCAGGCAATACTGTAAGTGATATAAAAAAACGTTCCACTCCATTGTAACACGGTGCTGACAAGGCGAGCATCCCGCTTCGAGCCGGCGTTCAACTCCTGTGAAAAAATAGCGTTCCACTCCATTGTAACACGGTGCTGACACGGCGAGCATACCGCTTCGAGCCGGCGTTCAACTCCTGTGAAAAAAGAGCGTTCCACTCCCGTGACAAAGAAACTCCGGAACCGAGTGCTCTCCTGAAATTCGGTGCTGACAGTGCGAGCATCTTCAAGCCGGCGTTCCACTCGCGTGACAAGGGCGTCTGGACAAAGTGCTCCCCTAAAATAAGGCGCTGTTAGTCTAACCGTCAGCCATGGGGATCATCTGCGGGACAGCCGCGCTGGGACCGGTAGATCTTCCCTTCCTCGCCCCGAAACCCGCTTGTCTAATCAAAAAAGCGGCTGACGATTGGAAGTGCTCTGTCGTATATATAGGGAGCCAGGTTGGTCGAGACATGCTCATCTGTATAGTTTCTATACAAATAAATGAATGAGTTACGACAACAAAATGAAAAATAAATGAAAATTACACCTTTTTTTCACGATTTAACTTGTTTACTTCCTCAGGTACTACTAGTTCCTGATATAATTTTAAAAAAGTAGGACCAGATTGAGAGGTTTGGTGTGGAGTTCAGTATATAATCTTTCAAAAAATCGATCTGCAGCTGCCGAACGCTGAAAAAGCCCAAAACACTCTTTGAGGAGTTTACCTAGCAAAGGGGCTCGTTGGTAAGGCAAAAGTGCCCTTGGACCATGCACACGATAATTTCGTTAGCGCATTAAATTATTATTAACACAGCTACTTTCCAAAACATTCTTTAGCATATAGACGAGACATAGAGCTCTGTATCGAACTACAATTAAAAGTTAATTGTTGAAATTTGCATTTAGACGCATCTAAACATTTGGATAGTTGAAAGAGTCAGTCTATTTAAACTCGAGCTTCGACTTTGCAGCGCTGTAAAAGCTCGTTACACTCTGTGATTTCTTTTGCAAATTTCGAATTTGCGAATTTCTATGGTCTAGCTAGGCAATTAGAGATTCGTTTTTCTTCTATATCTTGTAATTTACGAATGTCTAATCCAATGTTTAATGCCTAACTCACCAGTAAGACGTGTTCAATGGTCAATGTCTAATTTGGGCTATAGATCTTCTAATTTCCGAATGTCTTATTGAATGTCTTATGTCTGACAAGGCTATTAGACATTCGTTTGTGCACGTACAATGACATACAATGACATACGTCGTTTTGGGTTCTGAACTTGCTAATGTGTTAATGTCTAATTGAATGTCTAACTAGGCAATTAGACATTCGTGTTTTCTCTGTACAATGTTCGATGTCTTATTCGGACTCTAGATCTTCTGATGTGATAATGTCTTATCGAATGTATAATGACCTATGTCGAATTTGGTTTGTAAATATTCTAATTGGTGAATGTCTTATTGAATGTCTAACTAGGCAATTTGAAATTAGTTTTTTTAATGTCTATTTTATCTTCTAGCTATTCTTTGCGAATGTTAAATTCTAATGTTTTATGTCTAATTAGACATCCATTTTTTTTAAATGTCTATTGTCTAACGTCTAATTTGCCGTACAGATATTTACATTTGCGAATGTTTAATTGAATGTCTGTTGTCTAATAAGACGTTTGAATTTTTGAATATATAATATTTAACTTGCCTTCTAGATATTAAAATGTACATATATGTCTTAATTATGTCTAATTAGACATACATTTTTAAATGTCTAATGTTTTACGACTTATGTCAGGCCAACTTGACACTTTAATATGCCCAGATGTACTTGATAATCAAATAATAAACTCTATGTTATAATGTATAAATACCGGTCCATTACGGTATTTCCATGCTTTCAAACAGGTCCATTCCTGTAATAGGTCCAGTACGGTATTTCCATATACCCTAGATTTTGTTTAATTTGTGGTTGGTTTCCGGCTATAGTAATAAGGGGAAGGAACTCCAGACTAGCTGTCTATTTGCACACAAAACCGTAGAGTACGAATAAGACGTTATTCTGTTAAGGGTTTTTATTTAACAAGATTTGGAACAATTAAAACAATTATAGAAGAGTCAAAGACACGGAATCTCCTGATATGACTTAATTGAAAAGCAAAAATAATTTTCATTTTTTAATGGGCCCTGGATGCGTACCCCCTGGATGTCCCCGTTATCTCTCCGTCGACAATGGACTCCAATTTGACGTTTAACGAAGTGAAACTAGTTTGGAACAAAGTGATTCCAGACATCAGAGAAAATATTAAAGTTTGCGGTAAGTGTTTAACATTGCATCTAAACTTTCATTTAGTACCACTGATGAAGGTGGGATCCATGGAGGTGAGCAACATTTACGTTTGTCGCAATTCACCGGTCCTACTGAAAGATACTAAAACTAAGAGCTACATTTGCTAACAATGTTGACCATGAATGTAAATTGATCTGGGTCTACATTGTCCGTAACTCGCATATCGAAATGTATCTCAACCTTCTGTATAGTTTGTAAAAATTATATTGGTACAGTGAACTCGACAGTTCCGGGTCATCGACAATTCCGGGTCAAATTTGGAAAAAAATGTTTAGTATTCAAGAATGATACAGTATTTTGACAATTTGATTATCAAGTCATATTTCTCGTTAGCTTGGCTAGTTTCACTTCGATTTAGGACGTTGTCATTTCAAGAACGGATGTCGTAATCTCGAAACACATGACTGCATCGATTCCCGCGAAAGCAAAATCTCAATATTTTTATTTACCTGTCACAGCGTAAATTGCTGATTGTAGCCATAATTTCAGTAATACAGTTATGTATTACACATACATGTATAGGTTATTTACTACTGAACAAGATATATATCTTTTATTGACCTGTCGAAGTTGTTTATGCCAAACTAGACGATAAATCTGACCTAGTTCACATACGACACTTTCGGGTCAGCCAAAAGGAATTTCTCAAAATTATCAATTTATTAGTAAAACTATTTTGGGAACTTTTTAAGAATAATTTAAAGCTTATGGTGATAAATCAATGTTAAAAATTTGTTTATTAAAGTTTACATTTTTTGTCAAATATGACTTATAAGTTGGTTGAAAATTTCCTCAGTTTTCGTGCATGAAAGTGTGTACTGTAAATTTAGCCCCATCACTGTTCTGTTTTTCGCGGGAACAGGTAATTGCAAGTGATATCTTTTAGTTCTTTTTTTTCATATTATTTTAATAAAAATGTTAAATGAATATCTTGTTATTAAAAAACAGATGTTTGGGGTTACCTCTGATAACAGAAATAAACCTTTGTCACGTGACCCGGAAATGGCAAGTTCGACCTGAAACTGTCAAATTTACAGCTTGCAATTGCAGACACTAAAGAAACATTTTAACAAATTTGTATAATTGTTGAATTATATCATCGTGGGGAGGAAGTATTTGTTTAACATTTTATGTAGTTTTGTTTCTCTCAACTTTCTTTTCAAAGAGACAAGATTCGTTAATTTGGTTACTGACCCGGAACTGTCGAGTTCACTGTACTGTATCAATGGTGATGAAACTTGATACCTTGATACCTTGATGTTAGGTCATCATCTTAAGCTTAAGCTTATATTGACCTCTCTCAATCTTTTCTTTATATACAACCGACATTTGTGCGCCTAAGATGGGTGAAATTTCTTGTCATTCCAATCTTCTTTATTGAGCAGTGATTTAAACACATTTATTGAACTGGCATTTACAGTTTCACATGTAAGTAAACTAGTTGCAGAAATTTAGTGGAATAAGGGTTAAAAAGTGGACTTTTTAATTCTTGGAATTATTAAACCAGATTATAGACACTGAAATTAAAGAAACCAGATTGTAATAATAGATTATGGTAAAAATGTTTTTTTGGTTCAGTCTCCAACTTTGCAGACTTTTGTATTTTTGGGTCAAAATTTTAGTCTCACTTTGCCAACCAATTATTTTTGAACACCTCTGTCTAACCTGTAATAACAATTGTGGAAAATGGACAATTATGTCCACCTACTAGATAAATAAATGGATTATTTGTATAAGAATAAAATGGAAAATGATAAAATTCATTTTATTTGTTTTATCCCATGAGAAAACCAACATTATGGCCTTAATGTGATTGGTTGTGTGGGTACTGCTATTGTTGTAATGGTTCCAAAGGGACTTGTCCCCTTCGTCCCACTGTTCTGTCACATAGTCTTTAAAAGTTTCTATTTGTTGGGAAATATATTCACTGTTTTCTAGGGCGAAACCAGCAGCTCTTCTCACATATGTTTTAACATCGTCATTCTCTCGAAATTCTCTGACCAAACCAAGGGACTGGACCTTTCTCCATATACATTGTGTAAAGTGAAACAACACCCACGTATTGTGGCACTACTAAACACTTCTGACACACTTGTTTGGGCGGGATTTTCAAAGTCCATCATTAGACATTAGATCTGGGAGAAAATGTATATTTTGGTTGTGTGCGGCTGTCTGTGATAATGCAAACTGTAGAGAATGAAAATTATGACAATAAAATCAAATTTTGAAAAGTTTAGTTTAATATAAGCTGCATCTAGCAATATGACATCATTTAACCCTTTCCCACATATAGACGCTTTCTGGAAACCTCTGCATTAGACGACTTTTGAAAACAATGTGGCTTTTTTTTAGTATAATTATATAACTTCATTTATAGAGATTTATTGTGTTTCTGCCACAAAAATTTCAAAGTCGTCTACTATGGATATGCTATATGTGGGAAAGGGTTAATGACAAATTGGCATACAAACTAATCAGTAGCGGGGCTACACTTCCATGTTATTGTAAGACGGGGATTTGGTATGTATTATAGCATTATGATACATGTGGATGATAAAGACTCATGAGGCCTTGCCTAAGTCTTCACTTTCAGCAGATGCATTAACCCTTTCCGACATACAGACGCTTTCAGACGACATTTGAAGACATTTTGGCAAAAGTAGAAATTGCTCATCATGAGCAAGATGTTTTCAAATGCTGTATGTGCCAGGGAAAGTGTTATGATGCCAAATCCATAGACACAGCTCATATCTGTAATATCTAAGTGTTTTATTCCTTTTCAGAATTGCTGCATTACCTTCATGACTTTTTTGCAACCTCTAGTATTGAAAAAGTACTAGCGCAAGATCATGAGCATGGACAAATACATGCCACAGATCAATTCTTTGGAGAAGCTAAATACAAACCAAGCTCTTTCCCCACCATTCTTGCTGCTCTGAAGCAGATCAATCAACCTGACATTTTGATAACAATTCTTAAAGTGGTTATGTAAGTAGTATTACTCTAGATTACTCTAGATAACGGGCATTTTAATGGTTCTAAAAACCTTATTTGACCTTCTAACCCTATGATGTGTGTACTCAAAAAATCAATCTTTTTGAGTACCGACATCATAGGTTTTTAGCTCACCAGAGCACAAAGTGCTCAAGGTGAGTTTTTGTGATCGCCTTTTGTCCGTCGTCCGTTGTCAACATTTGCTTGTTAACACTCTAGAGGCAACATTTTGCATCCAATCTTCATGAAAGTTTATCAGAACATATATCTCCATCAAATCTAGGCCAAGTTCGAAACTGGGTCATGTGGGGTCAAAAACTAGGTCACTAGGCCCAATTTAAGGAAAATCTTGTTAACACTCTTGAAGCCGCATTTTTGGCTTGAGCATGTTGAAACTTTGTCAGAATGTTTGTCTTAGTGATATCTAGGCTAAGTTCGAATATAGGTCATGTCGGGTCAAAAACTAGGTCACTAGGCCAAATTGAAGGAAAATCTTGTTAACACTCTGGAAGTCGCATTTTTAAATTGAGCATGTTGAAACTTTGTCAGAAAGTTTGTCTTGATAATATTTAGGCCAAGTTGTAATATGGGTCATGTCCGGTCAAAAACTAGGTCACAAGGCCAAATTTAAGAAAAATCTTGTTAACACTCTGGAAGCCACATTTTAAACTTGAGCATGTTGAAACTTTTGTCAGAATGTTTGTCTTAGTGATATCTAGGCTAAGTTCGAATATAGGTCATGTCGGGTCAAAAACTAGGTCACTAGGCCAAATTGAAGGAAAATCTTGTTAACACTCTGGAAGTCGCATTTTTGAGCATGTTGAAACTTTGTCAGAATGTTTGTCTTGATGATATCTATGCCAGGTTCGAATATGGGTCATGTCCGGTCAAAAACTAGGTCACTAGGCCAAATTTAAGGAAACTCTTGTTAACACTCTTGAAGCCGCATTTTAAACTTGAGCATGTGGAAAGTTTATCAGAAAGTTTGTCCTGATGATATCTAGGCCAAGTTCGAATATGGGTCATGTCATGTCAAAAACTAGGTCACTAGGCCAAATTTAAGGGAAATCTTGTTAACACTCCGGAAGCCACATGTTTGGCTTGAGCATGTTGAAACTTTGTCAGAATATTTTTCTTCATGATATCTAGGGTAAGTTCGAAAATGGGTCAGGTCGGGTCAAGAACTAAGTCACTAGGCCAAATTGTAGAACAATCTTGTTAACACTATAGAGATCGCATTTTTGACTTGAGCTGCTTGAAATTTTGTCAGAAAGTTTGTCTTGATAATATTGCCATTGGCGCTGAAAGAATTATGTCTTAAATAGCCCATTCTCAGGTGAGCGATTCCAGGGCCTCATGGCCCTCTTGTTTAAAAATTAACAGAGGTCCAGATAAGGAGGGGTACTCATCTATTTTCCCCACAATTTCCCTCTTATCATTAAAGCAAACCCTATGTTGTGGGTACTCAAAAGAATTTGTCTCACTGAGACGATTCTTTTGATTACCCACAACATAGGGTTAGATGGTCAAGTAAGGGTTTTCGAACATGCAAAACGCCCCTTATCTAGAATTAAAATGGGAGACATTGTGAGGAAAAGAGCTGTATACCCCTCCTTACCTGTGCCTCTGAAGTACATTCTTTTTGTGTCACCTGCGTAGCATGGTAGGCACTTAGGGATTCATTTTTTTTTTGTCCGGCGTCTGTCTGTCCGTCACACTTTTTCGTCACGTTTTCAAATAACTTTTTTTCTACTCAAATGATTGGATTGAAACTTCTGACAAATGTTTATATCAATCTTTGTGATGGGTTCACAAAAGGGTGATAATCCAAATATTTTAATATCAGAGTAGTTGCCACTTATCTGTCAAAAATTAAAATTTTCTGACAAGGCCCCGGCAGGTGACACACGTGCTCCGGGGAGCACTCCATTCTAGTTTAGTACACTCAGGCCAACAACCGGCTTATAGGATGGCTTTGTTCTTGTCATCGATCTGTCTGTCTTCGACGCTTGCCTTGATATAGACAGTGTGGGAAGAGGACAAATGTTCATAATAATTAACATCACCTTTCAGGAAATATTTTCAAATTTGTATGAAAATTACCGTTTGATTTTCCAGATGTTTTTATAATTTCCCACAATGTTTTCAAAAGTTGATGTTAAGTTTTGAGTTCACTTTGAAAAATGGAACACTTTTTCATCATAATTATAAAGATCAATTGCATTTTCTAAGGTAAGGGACATAGCTCTGAAACAAATTTTACATGAATTATGGCCCTTCTTTGACTCTGAAATGTTATTTTCTTGCATTCTAAGTTGCACCATAAGTAAAGACTAGGAAATAAATAGAATTGTTTCCATATTAACTATGACATTTAATTTTTCAGCAAAGAATTAAAACCTGAAAGACATGAATACATTTTCAAAAAGCTCCGTGAGGCAGCAACAGAGCTTTCAGTGAATGTTGAGGAAGAAATAAGAGCTGCTTCAAACAGACCTTCATCACAAGGTATATGCAAGTATAACCCTTTCGCTTATAAAACAGACATTTGTTAACTCTGCAACAGATACATTTTGAAAACAATTTAGAATGGTGAAATCACTAATGTTGCCTAACATAACATTTTACATGTATAATGATGTATTATATATTGCCACCTTTTCCATGAAAGTATTATAAAATAAAAAATATTTTTTAACCCTTTCCCACTTACAATAAGTCTGTAGCATAGGACTTTATAATTGAAAATCTCTATAACAGATTTCATAAAATCTTTTGAAACCTGTCGGTCCGAAAGCTCATTTTTCATTTGTTTCCTTCTTTGCTCAACCAATTATTGCATGAAAACGTGTCAGTCTGAAAGAATATTTGTCAGTCAGGACTGGAGGACTGATGACTTCTGCGTAGACTGCTATAAGGGATAGTTTTTACTATTGAAAAGAGTTGAAAGCATAGTGGCAAGAAGAGAAATTGCTTGTTATGAGCAATGTATCCTCTTGCAACAATGTTTTCAAAAAGCGTCTGCTGCAGAGGCATCAAAAAGGTGTTTGTATGAGGGAAAGGGTGAAAATGTTTAATTTGCACCACATCATTCTAAATTTTTTTTTTTTTTTTTCTGTATAAGACGTTATTTGGATGTTTGGTATAGTTGAGTCTGAATATAATTCTGACAATTTTATATTGCATTTTGTTCTCTACTCGTATTGATAATATCTATAATATTTTGATAATTGTGCCATTTTAGCTAAATGGGGTTGCTGCATACAGTCATGTATGTGATTCTGGTAAAGTCGATGCATGCGAGTATACAGTCCTAAGTAGCCTTTACTGCCTGCCTGCGCTTAATCCTTTCCCACTTCGGATCAGTAAGCAGCAGACAATTTTTGAAAACACTGTGATTAGAGAAGAGCCCTTATCAACTGATGGGTCTTCAATTTATAACTAGCGATAGGGACATCTGTTAATAATGAGGAAGCCGGTGAGTCTGTGATTATGACTTTGGCACAAGTTTGATGGAATATCTTCTGACAAAAAAACATTATACTTGTAGTCCCGTGGGTATTTCTGCCATATTCGTTTAATTGATCCTGTTTTGGAGATGCAGCAACATCCCTAATCACTTGACACATGTATGTGTATCTTTGAAGGAGACTATGCTGTGTCCTTTACTGTTCACGCCTATGATGTACAGTCAAACAGTGCATCACCAATTAGGCCTAGAGCAGAAGTCCCAATGCAGAATGACCCTAACCCACCAGTTGAGAAAGCTGTATCTTCAGAAAATAATGAACCAGGTAGGTGAATTAAATTACAGTCAAACCTGTGTTTTAAGACCACCCATGGGAAGAGAACAATCTGGTCTTTGTTCACAGGTTGTCTATAATTACAGGGTTGTTTATGCAGGAAATGATTAATCAGGAAATTAAAAGTGTGGTTGTTATAGACAGGGAAATGCTAAACAAAGGTGGTCTTTGGCACAGATTTGACTGTTTATTTCAATTATTTTGCACAAATGTTCCCTGGGGCACCCTTTACCAAGATTGTTCAAATATTTCAAATATGGCCGCCAGGGGTTGGAGCTTGTTTTCCTTATATGTGCATTGTTAAAAATTTAAAAACTTTCTCGTCGAAAAGTACTGGCCCGATTTGAAAATTATTTTGCACAAATGTTCCTTGGGGCACCCTTTACCAAGATTGTTCAAATATTTCCGATCCGTTGAAAAACATGGCCGCCAGGGGGGGCGGTGCTTGTTTTCATTGTTAAAACTTTAAAAATCTTCTTGTCCAAAAGAACTGGTCCGATTTGAAAATTATTTTGCACAAATGTTCCTTTAGGCACCCTTTACCAAGATTGTTCACATATTTCCGATCTGTTAAAAAAAATGGCCGCCAGGGTCGGAACTTGTTTTCCTTATATGTGCATTGTTAAAATTTTAAAAATCTTCTTGGCCAAAAGTATTAGCCCGATTTGAAAATTATTTTGCACAAATGTTCTTTGGGGCACCCTCTACCAAGATTGTTCAAATATGACTATCCATTCCCTGCAGTTTACATTCGCAGACAAATGATCAGGTGATCGATGTAGGGCCATCTTGGCCCTCTTGTTTACTAAGAAATTCTGGTTAAAAATTTGCTTGCAACTACATTAAGAGCACATATATAAGTTACTACTCGATCCATTGCATTGAAACTTTATACAACCCTTCCCAACCATCACATCTATGTAAACAATAAAGAAAGATAATTTTTTCAGCATATAAGGCACATTATGGCTCTTTTTTTTTACTTAGAAATTCTGGTTAAAGTTTTGTGTGCAACTACATTAAGAGTCCATATCTTAGTAACTACTTGCTGCATTGTATTGAAACTTTGAAACTTTATAAAAACCCTTCCCAACCATCACACCTATGTAGATAACTCTTTCCTGCATATAATCATCCTTTAACCCTTTCCACCATACAACAAATATACAGCAGACGACTTTGTAAACATAGTGACAAAAACCAGAAAAATCTCCATAAAAAATAGCTTAATTGAAAAATAAAGTTGAAAACATTTTGGCCAAAGGAGAAATTGCTCATCATGAGCAATTTCACCTTTGGCCACAATATTTCAAAAAGTTTTCTGCTGCTATTGCATCAAAATGCATCTGCAGGTGGGAAAGGGTTAAGAAATTCTGGCTAATGTTTTGCATGCAACTACATTAGAGTCCATATCTAAGTAACTAATAAGCGGTGGAATAGTCGAGCCCGCTGTCTTATGGACAGCTCTTGCTTTTTAGCTCCACTGGCTGAAAGCCAGTCGAGCTTATGTCATGGCTAATTGTCCGTCGTGCGGCATTAACTTTTTCCTTTAAACAACTTCTTCTCACAAACCACTTGGTCAATTTGATTGAAACTTCATAGGAAGCATCCTCTCAATGTCCTCTCTTAAATCCTTCAAATTTGTTTGATCCATCCATAATTCTGGTTTCCATGGCATCCAAAAGAAAAAAATAGTGAAAACTTAAAAAATCTTCTTCTCCGAAAGTGTCAGGCCGATTTTCAAATAATTTTGTAGAAATGTTCCTTGGGTGAGCCTCTATTATAGTCCTTCAAGAAATGTTGATTGGTTGAAAAACATGGCCGCCAGGGGGCGGGGCTATTTTGCCTTATAGAGCTATAGTGAAAACTTAAAAAAAAATCTTCTTCTCCGAAAGTGTTGAGCAGATTTTCAAATAATTTTGTAGAAATGTTCCTTGGATGACCCTCTATCAGATTCTTTCAAGCCATGTTGATTGGTTAAAAAACATGGCCGCCAGAGGGCGGGGCTATTTTGCCTTATATGGCTATATTGAAAACTTAAAAAATCTTCTCCTCCTAAGGTGTCTGGCCGATTTTCAAATAGTTTTGTAGAAATGTTCCTTGGATGACCCCCTATCAGATTCCTTCAAGCCATGTTGATTGGTTGAAAAACATGGCCGCCAGGGGGGCGGGGCTATTTTGCCTTATATGGCTAAAGTGAAAACTTAAAAAATCTTCTCCTCCTAAGGTGTCAGGCCGATTTTCAAATAGTTTTGTAGAAATGTTCCTTGGATGACCCCCTATCAGATTCCTTCAAGCCATGTTGATTGGTTGAAAAACATGGCCGCCAGGGGGGCGGGGCTATTTTGCCTTATATGGCTATAGTGAAAACTTAAAAAATCTTCTCCTCCTAAGGTGTCAGGCCGATTTTCAAATAGTTTTGTAGAAATGTTCCTTGGATGACCCTCTATCAGATTCCTTCAAGCCATGTTGATTGGTTGAAAAACATGGCCGCCAGGGGGGCGGGGCTATTTTGCATTATATGGCTATAGTGAAAACTTAAAAATTCTTTACAAATGTTCCTAGGGTGACCCTTTATCAGATTCCTTCATGCCAAGTTGATTGGTAGGAAACTATGGACGCCGTGAAAAAGAAAATCAGGTGAGCGATCCAGGGCCATCATGGCCCTCTTGTTTGTTGCCGTGGCAGCCAAAGTTCTGCATGGAATAGAATTTTTTGAACAAGTTTGAAAGAAATCCACCCAAGGAACATTCCTGTAAAATTATTTTGAATTTGGTTAATTGGTGTAGGAGGAGAAGTGCATAGGTGAGCTAAAAATCTTCTTGTCTAAAAGTAGAGGCCCCAGGCCTTTGATATTTGGTATGTGGCATCATCTAGAAGACCTCTACCAAGATTGTTCAAATTATAGCCCTGGGGTCAAAATTTACTCCTCCTCAGGGGTCACTTATTTTACATAGACTCATATAGGGAAAAAACTTTGAAAATCTTCTTGTCTAAAAGATATTTGGTATGTAGCATCATCTAGTGGACCTCTATCAAGATTGTTCAAATTATAGCCCTGGTGTCAAAAATTACCCATCCCCGGGGGTCACTTGTTTTTCATAGACTCATATAGGGGAAAGAACACTGAAAACTTTTTAAGTTTGATTAAATCAGGTGAGCGATATAGGACCATCATGGTCCTCTTGTTTTTAAAACACACTAGAAAAACAGAGAATAATTTGAAAATACATGTACCGGTATATACATGTATATATTATTTCAATAATCCGAGTTCGACACACTAGCCTTTTTTCAACAAATTGACTATTTAGAACTGTATTTAATTATCTATACGAGGGCCTATGATTGAAAGACCCTTTCTATACCAGCAACTGTTTAATTCTTCTTTAAGAATCAAATTTATCAACATAGATCAGATTTCTGAATAATAAGGTCTTTTTAAACTTATGTTTCAATCAGATCGCTAAATTCCAATTCACTCTTAAAGCTTTCTAATTTTATTCCAAGGACGCACACAATCTAATCATGGTCAATTCAGATTGTCAATTTCATCATCTTCTTAACTGTAAGACAATTTGCTGAAAAGTGCAGTTCCTCGTTAATCTGTGCAGATGCGCAGGTTAATCTGGATCTACACTGGATGAAAATGCCATGATTTTTTTTTTTTTTTCGTAGAGCATCACTCATATATTCTGTATTTGTTATTTCTAACACAGAGATAGCACCCGATAGGCAGTCAGCAGCTGTTCAGCTCCCGTCTGAAATGATCTACCAAAGAGATTCGACATCCATATCAAACAAAGGTAAATCTATCCAATCTATCTATCATAAAAGTTCTTATACATTGTTTAATGTGAATTTCAAATGTTGTTTAACCTTTCCCATATATACAGTAAATCCACAGCAGACCACATTACAAACAACTAAGCAAAAATCAAATTAAAGAATAATCATTGAATATAGTTGAAAACATCGCGTCAAAAAGGGAAATTGCTCATTATGAACAATTTCTCCTTTTTCAACAATGTTTTAAAAGTTGTCTGCTGCAGAGGTTTCAAAATGTGTATACATGTAGGAAAGGATTAATTAAAGATTAATAGATTATTTCTATTCAATTGGTAATTAGGACCTTAAGCACATCATCATCTCAGTTATTATATATTGTGAGCTAAATAAAATGATATTAACTATGGGCCAGTGGCCTAAATACTTTTGATAAATATTTGACATCGCTGTATAAGCTTAACTGTGAACACACTTCACATGTTCCTATGGAAAGTTCATAAACTCGGACAATCCAGATCAACATCACCTATGTGTAATCTGATCAAAATCTTCCCTGTTTCCCATATTGTTTTTCAAAGATCCTGGAGGCATCTGAAAAATGATACCAAAAACTACACAAGTATGCATTGCAAAAACAATATTTACTGCATTAAATTGTGCATATTATGTAACTATTAATCTTTTCCCACTTGTAGACACATTTTGATGAAAATGTTATATCATATTTAGCAATTTCTACATTTGCCAAAATAGTTTCAACTCTATTCAATAATTCAACTTTAATTAATGGTTTTCATAATGTTTACCGATATGTTTTCAAAGCCATCTGCCGCTGATTTGATGTATGTGGGGAAGTTAATTTTATACTGGAAAGCAGAATAGATTTGTATTTCTCTTTGGGCAATTTGGCGTCATTTTCAGCGTTGCAGCTTTGGTTAAAGTTTTGCATGCAAGGCTTTTTCTCAAAACCACAGATGCTATTGCTTGGAAACTTCAAACACTTATTGGACTTCATCATATGACTTTGCAGGACAATCCTGTAACTCTTCATAACATTTTGACTGAAATGATCTTTTTTTGATATTTAGAAAATTTGGTTAAAGTTTGTTATCCTATGACTTTTCTCACAAACCACAGATTCTATTGCTTTGAAACTTGACACACTTATTGGATGTCAGCAAATGACCTTGCAGGACAAGTCCAAGAACTCTACACCAGATTTTAATTGCCTTATGCCCCTTTTGATACTTAGAACATTTGGTTAAAGTTTGGCATGCAATGCCTTTTCTCACAAACCACAAATGCTATTGCTGCACAAACGTATTTGATGTCATCACATGACCTTGAAGGACAAAGTCTAATAATTCATCATCAGATTTTAACTGAATTATGCAACTTTTGGAACATAGAAATACTATGTATCGCCTTATAATGACGTACATGCATGTTTGTAGACATTCACTGTCCAAACAAAACAATCACCTGGTACAGCCATATTTTAAACTATAAAGCCACTTTCTCATTAACAACTGTTTAATATAGTATCAGTAAACAGCCGAATAGTCAAGCATGCTGGCAATATATCATGGACTGGAATGTGTGTTTTATTGCGTTCCTGTTCCAAAGTTACAGTTTCTTCTTCAATTTCATGCATATATTACAGGGATACCTTTAGGAAAGCTTAATAGCACCGCAAGAAAGAAGATATCAGGAAAGCTACAGATGCAGATCCCACAAAGGAATCAACCTGTTTGGGAGATTCTGTTAGACGAAGAAGATTTAGATATAAGTGTAACTGAGACTGAACAAATAGGTATAAATGAAAATGAACAAATTCTCCGTTTCTCATTTTGTTTTCAACTCTGTATGATTGTATAAAAATTTTGGCTCCGATTTTCAAGGATGTTTTGTGTTTTCAGTTAATGGTTATTTACATTTCAGAAAATATTAAAAAGCATGCTCAAAATTTGAAGAATTCATGTGTCTTTTAAGTACATGTACCGCCTCAGTGGTGTAGTGGTAGTGTTTGCCTTAGGTGCGGGAGGTCTAGGCTCAATCCCCGGCTGGGTCGTACCTCTGGGTTGAGGGGTTAGCAACACGACTGTCTGGTTTCAGGATAAATGGACCAGTAGTACTCGTAACATACCCAGAAAATGCTGTTGTATAACTGAAAAACTGTTGAAAGCGGCGTAAGACACCAAACACTCAATCAATCTTATTACATGTAGTTAGTAATTGTTAAATAGTGATGTTTCAATTTTACAGAGAAGTCCAGACATCCTGGTAAAGCATTTTATGATCAGTTGATGAACAGTGGGTACACAACCACCGATTTAATAAATATGTTACAGAGACATGACTGTGACGATGCAGCTGAAACGGTCAGACAACAGTCTACAAAAGGTTTGAAACTTATTTGTATGCATCCCTTTTGTGAATAGGTGAGGAAGGATGGGGCCTTTAAATTTATCATTGTAAGTGTCTAGTAGAAACGTTACAGAGATATGCAACAGAAACTGTCTGACAGCTGCTGCAGGTTACCAAAGGTTTGAAACTTGTTTGTATGCTGCATGTTAAAATAAAGTTGAAAACATTGTGGCCAAAGGAGAAATTGCTTGTCTGCTGCTATTGCGTCAAAATGCGTCTGCAGGTTGGAAGGGGTTAAACAATTCTAGTTAAAGTTTTGCATGAAACTACATTAGAGTCCATATCTCAGTAACTAATAAGCGGTGGAATAGTTGAGCGCTTATGGATAGCTCTTGTTTTTTAGCTCTACTGAGAAGAGCTTATGCCGTGGCGTGGTGTCCGTCATCCGTGCGTCCGTAAACAATTGCTTGTGAACGTGATAAAGTCTTCAGTTTTGATTGTATCTCAATCAAACTTATACAGTAGTTTGATATCCATGAGAGCTCTGTTCCTTTCGCAAACCAGACTGATCCGCTCATGCAAGACTGGATTATGGCCCTTGAATCTGCCAAAATTGCTATAAAAGAGCTTGTGAACACAATAGAGGTTCCATTTACTATCTGCTCTTCACCAAACTTAGATAGTAGTTAAATATTGATGACAGCTCGGTTCCTTTCAAAAACCAGCCAGATGTGCCCTTGCATGACTGGATTATGGCCCTTGAAATTGTCAAAATTGCTATAATACAGCTTATGAACACAATAGAGCCTCCATATTTTCTATCTGATCTTCACCATACATAATTAGTAATTGTTAAATAGTGATGTTTCAATTTTACAGAGAAGTCCAGACATCCTGGTAAAGCATTTTATGATCAGTTGATGAACAGTGGGTACACAACCACCGATTTAATAAATATGTTACAGAGACATGACTGTGACGATGCAGCTGAAACGGTCAGACAACAGTCTACAAAAGGTTTGAAACTTATTTGTATGCATCCCTTTTGTGAATAGGTGAGGGAGGATGGGGCCTTTAAATTTATCATTGTAAGTGTCTAGTAGAAACGTTACAGAGATATGCAACAGAAACTGTCTGACAGCTGCTGCAGGTTACCAAAGGTTTGAAACTTGTTTGTATGCTGCATGTTAAAATAAAGTTGAAAACATTGTGGCCAAAGGAGAAATTGCTTGTCTGCTGCTATTGCGTCAAAATGCGTCTGCAGGTTGGAAGGGGTTAAACAATTCTAGTTAAAGTTTTGCATGAAACTACATTAGAGTCCATATCTCAGTAACTAATAAGCGGTGGAATAGTTGAGCGCTTATGGATAGCTCTTGTTTTTTAGCTCTACTGAGAAGAGCTTATGCCGTGGCGTGGTGTCCGTCATCCGTGCGTCCGTAAACAATTGCTTGTGAACGTGATAAAGTCTTCAGTTTTGATTGTATCTCAATCAAACTTATACAGTAGTTTGATATCCATGAGAGCTCTGTTCCTTTCGCAAACCAGACTGATCCGCTCATGCAAGACTGGATTATGGCCCTTGAATCTGCCAAAATTGCTATAAAAGAGCTTGTGAACACAATAGAGGTTCCATTTACTATCTGCTCTTCACCAAACTTAGATAGTAGTTAAATATTGATGACAGCTCGGTTCCTTTCAAAAACCAGCCAGATGTGCCCTTGCATGACTGGATTATGGCCCTTGAAATTGTCAAAATTGCTATAATACAGCTTATGAACACAATAGAGCCTCCATATTTTCTATCTGATCTTCACCATACATACATGCTCTGGATTGAAAATGACCAAAGAACCATCCCAGAAGAGCAGAGGCCCTCATGGTCCTCTTGTTTATATCACCTGAGCCAAAGGCTAAAGTTGATCTATTCTGATCAATCTCTGTCTGTCGTTCGTCCGTCCGTCCGTCTGTGCTAACATTTTGGGTTTATGGTCTAGTGTATTGGTCCAGGACAGGATTATGTGCTATTTCTGATAAGGGTTAGCAGCTCATTATTTTTAGCTCATCAGAGCACGTAGTGCTCAAGGTGAGTTATTGTGATCGCCTTTTGTCCGTCGTTCAGGAATCCGCTGTGGTCGAGTGGTTAGCGTCAGGGATTTCGAAACCGGGTGTCCCGGGTTCGATCCCCAGTCGCGGCACTACGGTCATGGTGGAGTGCCCTTAGGCAAGGCACATTTTCTAGCCTAGTTTATCCAGGGATCATGAATAATTAAATTTAATTGCGCGCTAAATGACCTTAGCTGTCGATGCGCCATAAAACAATATACATTCATTCATTATCCGTCGTTCGTCGTCCGTCGTCAACATTTGCTTGCTAACACTCTAGAGGCAACATCTTGCATCCAATCTTTATGAAAGTTTATCAGAACATATATCTCTATCAACTCTCGGCTAAGTTCGAAACTGGGTCATGTGGTGTTAAAAACTAGGTCACTAGGTCAAATTAAAGGAAAATCTTGTTAACACTCTGGAAGCCACATGTATGGCTTGAGCATGTTGAAACTTTGTCGGAATGTTTGTTTCAGTGATATCTAGGCCAAGTTCGAAACTGTCTTGTTAAAAACTAGATCACTAGGTCAGATTTAAGGAAAATCTTGTTAACACTCTGGAAGCTACATTTTTGGCTTGAGCATGTTGAAACTTTGTCAGAACGTTTGTCTTAGTGATATCTATGCCAAGTTCGAAACTGTCTGGTTAAAAACTAGGTCACTAGGTCAAATTTATGAAAAATCTTGTTAACACTCTAGAAGCCACATTTTTGGCTAGAGCATGTTGAAACCTTGTCAGAATGTTTGTCTTAGTGATATCTAGGCCAAGTTTGAAACTGTCTGGTTAAAAACTAGGTCACTAGGTCAGATTTAAGGAAAATCTTGTTAACACTCTGGAAGCTACATTTTTGGCTTGAGCATGTTGAAACTTTGTCAGAATGTTTGTCTTAGTGATTTCTAGGCCAAGTTCGAAACTTGGGTCATGTCCGGTCAAAAACTAGGTCACAAGGTCAAATTCATGAACAATCTTGTAAACACTCTAGGGTCATTTTGAATCTTTGTCAGAATATTTGCCTTGAAGATATCTAGGCCAAATGTCAGAAAGTTTGTCTTAATGATATTGCCATTGGCGCTGAAAGAGTTAAGTCTTAAAAAGCCCATTCTCAGGTGAGCGATCCAGGGCATCATGGCCCTCTTGTTCAATTTCATGGCTGAAGTCCAATATAATGGGCTATATTTTCATTTCAAATCCTTTTATAAATAGACCCTAATCCTTTGGACACGTATTTGGCACAAATGTTCCTTGGGAGACCCTTTACCAAGATTGTTTAAATTATTCCGATCCATTGAAAAATATGGCCAACAGGGGGCGGAGCTTGTTTTCCTTATACAATGTACGTGCATTGTAAAAACTTTAAAAAAATATTCTTGTCAAAAGTATTGGCCCGAATTAAAAATAATCTGGCACAAATATTCCTTGTATTCTCTACAAAGATTGTTCAAATTATTCGGATCCGATAAAAAAAACATGGCCTCTAGGGGGCGGGGCTTGTTTTCCTTATATGTGCATTGTAAACACTTTTAAAAATCTTCTTGTCCGAAAGTACTGGCCCGATTTGAACATATATGGCACAAATGTTCCTTGAGGGACCTTCTTCCTATTATTCGGATCCGATAAAAGACATGGCCTCTAGCGGGCGGGGCTTGTTTTCCTTATATGTGCATTGTAAAATTTCTTAAATTTAATTAAATCAGGTGAGCGATATAGGACCATCATGGTCCTCTTGTTTTGTTGATTTAATTCTAATTAATATGACATTCATCATACTTTATTAAGAGAGAACTAAATAAACAGGGCTTTTTCCAACAATATCTCAGTGAGACGATTTCTTTGAGTACCCACAACATTTAGTTTTTGGATCATAGAAGGGTTTTGGAATGTGAAATATGAAACTTATCTAGAGCTATGGACATATCGGTATCAAATAATCATAAAAAATCCTTCTCAATGATCGCACTTAAATACTATACTTCCATGGTCAATGTACGATATCTAATGGCATTTGACACGCACCTGTCAATAATTCACTTTGGTATTGACAGTGCAGCAGAGAGCGAAGTGAACAAATATTTCAATAACCTTTTTTTGCAATGACATAACATTGATCACTAAAGTTGTATGTGTGTAGTTAAAACTAAAAAAAAAAAATTTGTTCAAAAGTATTGGCCCGATTTGAACATAATTTGGATGAAATGTTTCTTGGCTGACACTCTACCAAGTTTGTACACATTATAACGAACAGATGAACAACATTGCCGTCAGGTGGCGCGGCTCTTTTTTCATATTTTTCTGAATGTTTGATGTAAAAACTTAAAAAATCTTTCTCCAAAAGTATTAGCCCAATGTGAAACACATTTGGGCAAATGTTCCTTGGGTGACACTCGACCAAGATTTTT
Organism: Serripes groenlandicus; assembly: GCA_031761405.1. Lineage (NCBI taxonomy): Eukaryota > Metazoa > Mollusca > Bivalvia > Cardiida > Cardiidae > Serripes > Serripes groenlandicus. The sequence goes on from JASEVX010000015.1 coordinate 8,663,057, forward strand.
TCAAATGATTACGAAATGTTGATAGCGTCTGCTGCATATTTGTTGTATGTTGGAGAGAGTTTTTACCACTTACAACAAATCTGCAGCAGACGACTTTGAAAACATCTTCGCAAAAAAATGGAATCGCTAAACATGAAAATATTATAATTGAAAAGAGTGGTACTCTATCTCTTTCCCACTTACAACAAATCTGCAGCAGACAGCTTGGAAAACATCTAGGCAAGAAAGAGGATAATCTCTAAAAATGATAATAATTATTAAAAAGAGATGAAAACATTGTGGCAAACGGAGAAATTGCTCATGCTTTTGCCACAATGTTTTCAATGGTCATCTTCTGCAGATGCGTCAGAATGTTTCTGCAGGTGGGAAAGGGTTAATAATAAATTCTGACCTTTGATATGCCAGGTTCAGACATTTATCTCCAGTTCTGCCTATTTAAATTATTTATATTCTTATCAGGAAAGAGCAAGATTGATGAGAAAACATTACAGATTTACCTGAAAGCACTTGATGAGGGAGAGGAACAGTTGAAACATATTCGTCTGATGGTTGTGGGAATGTTTGGTGTTGGAAAGACTTCCTTGGTTCGACGGCTACAGGGTGAATCTATTGAGGGCGTTAAAAGTACAGTATGCATCGATGTGAATGTCAAGAAATGTGCTTTAGATGAGGATGGCACATGGATCAATCAAGAAAGTAAAGACAGCCGGTTTGATGCAAGATTGACAGATGTCCTGGTGAAGTCAGAAACTACAGCTCAAGAAGGACAACTAAAAATGGATCAATCATCACAACCAGCACTAAATCCAAAATCACCTGGTCCTAGTTCACAGCAGTTAGAAAAGAGTAAAAATGCTTTCGAAGATCTTTGTAAAACAGATGAGGGAAAGGAATATACAGAAATGGTTCAAGCAGCAACATCTAAAAAATCCTGCGCTGGCATTAAACCAACCATATCAATATGGGACTTTGCTGGACAGTCAGTATACTATTCAACCCATCCCTTTTTCTTAAGTTCCAGATCAATTTATTTGCTTGTTTTGGATATCAGTAAACCTTTAGACAGCAAAGTTAAGGAGGAACGAGAAGTTAATCCATCACTCAATTTTGGAGGGTCTATGAAAAAGGACTACACCTGTCTGGATGCGTTTAAATTCTGGGTTTCCAGTATCTATACACAATATAAAGTGGAGACGGGTAAACAATACCAACCTACTATTGTTTTAGTTGGGACTCATGGAGACAAACTGAATGGTGATCCTAAGGAGAAAGAACGACAGAAAGATGACTATTTTGATGAGGCTAGAGAACACTTTGATGCAACGAGTGTAGCCAAGTTATTTCATCCCAGGACGTTTCTCGTAAGTTGTTCAGACGACGCTGATGATGTGTTCAATGACCTGAAGGCAAATATCACAGAGATTGCAAAAGAACAGCCTCACTGGAATAGCAATACTCCAGCAAAATGGATACCACTTGAACGTTCAATTGAATATGAGAAACGCAAATCGAAAGAACTGATGAAATTCAGTGAGGTCGCTGTAGCAGATAAAGAAAATGAATACAACCTCAATGATGAACATGAAATAAAACAATTTCTGCAAGTTCAACACTCTTTTGGCAATGCAATTTACTTTGATGCAAAATATTTGGACAGAACAATCATTTTTGACCCTCAATGGCTTATTAACATATTCAAGCAGTGTGTTACACACAGACCTAGTGTCCCAAATGAGTTGAGGAACTATTGGATTGATTACAAGAAAACGGCAAAGCTTCATAAAAAGCTGTTGGATTACATTACTAAACCAGATGAAAAAGGAGAGAAGGATAATAAGGTCAACGAGGGTTCAGATGCTGTGCGATACATGGAACATCTTGGTGTTATTGCTAAACCAGTATCAGAGGAAGATGTAGACTTTCATATTGTTCCTTGCATGCTGAAGCAGCTTATGCCAGTGGACTATGAAAACAAAATAAAAGACCTTGTCAACCCCGAGGAAGGAAAATCCACCTATGTGCTGTGCTTTGCTTTCAATGACGGATATCTACTACCATCAGTCTTCCACAGATTGTTGGCCACATATATCAAGAAAAATAAAATAAAAAGACGTGGTCGAGAGCTATTTGTATATAATGGATTTGGAGCATTTGAACTGACCAGCACAAAAACACTTTGTATTTGGTATGCCGATTTTATCATTTTTGCCAGAGTTACACTTCATGACAAGAAAAATGACATTCTTCTCACTGACGAGTGCATTAACATACGGAAAGAACTGTCGGATACAATTACAAAAATATTGCAGCTCCATCAAAAAAACCAGGCCGGATCTTTGGATTCCAATGAGGCGGTCAGAACTGACCCATTCAAGGAACATGTTTTATGTGAAAAGGCTTTCCTTAATAATGAATTGACAGTTTTGCAATCAACCAACACGATTGGCAACATGTTTGGCTTGTATGAAGTGGAGAAGATGAAACCATTTACTGACTGTAATTGTTGCGACTCTGTAAGAAAAGGTCATGTCATTGAGCGCGAGATAGCTTTAAGGTATTGGTTTGAAGAACCACATTATTTAAAAGAAATAAGCAAATGGTTTGAAGAACCAGAGGACGGTGATCTGATGCAGCTTTCAGGGATTGTTAATGTAGCTGAATTTCGTGAACTTGGAAGACGACTCAATATCCCCGACGGTTCAATTCAACAAATCCAAAGATCAAACTCGCATCATCAATTACAAGTGCATGAATTGTTACAACAATGGTATAAAGTAGACAATGGGCATAACAATCTAAAGCTCAAACAGATTCTATTTAAGCTGAAAGAAAACATGGAAGACAGACGAGCTGCCAGAAAACCTGCCGCAAAGAAGCCTGCAGCTAAGAAAGCCGCCGCCAAGAAATAGATGTCTTACCAGTCGTTTCTGGAAAACATCTACAAAAAAAGGTCCTTTTCAGGACTATCAAACCCCAAGAAAGAACTTTCATTCATTGCCAAACTCTTCCTATCCTGCTCCTTTTTCTATTACATACCACGAACACGTGGCCGTTTTGTCCGAACTAGCACTTGTTCGAACTAGCACTCGCTTAGGGTAGCCCTAGTCAAAATGGATTATCGAGATTCCCACTGCCCATTTTTCAATCATCTCTAGACAAATATTTATCGTGTAATGGTCTTGTGCTCCTCTTAAAGCGGGTCGCTAGCCTGAACTAAGACATCGTTCCCCCCACGTGACACACTGCGCTGAACTCGGTAATCATTCCACTCCCCTGAAAAAAATGTTTGTTCCACTCCGGTGACAGGGGCCACTAGGCCCGACTGCTCCTTGTAATTCACGCAGCTGACTCGGGCAGACCGGGCAGACACCCGCCATAAGGCCGTTGTTCCACTCCTGTGGGATTTTTTTTTGTTCCAATCCCGTGACTGGGGCCTGTAAGCCCGAGTGCTCCCTGTAATTCACGCAGCTGACTCGGGCAGACACCCGCCTTAAGGCCGGTGTTCCACTCCTGTGAACGAAACAATATTTGTTCCAGTCCCGTGACTGGGGCCTGTAAGCTCGAGTGCTTCCTGTAATTCACGCAGATGACGCGGGCAGACAACCGCCTTAAGGCCGGTGTTCCACTCATGTGAACAACATAAATATTTGTTCCTGTCCCGTGACTGGGGCTTGTAAGCCCGAGATCTCCATGTAATTAACGCAGCTGACTCGGGCAGACACCCGCCATAATAGTCCAGTCAGTAAGTGGGGAAAATTGGCTCAACATCAAACTAATTGCAACATAAATGATATTATTGTTTTTTGATAGTTTGTTACCTATAACATCACTGGTTAAAAATCTACAGAGGGGAAATTGGTATATTATCCTTATTTATATGATAACCCAAAAGGTAGAAAACACCAGAGACATATAAACACATATGTGATTATAAATATGTCTCTGAAAACAGCAACTGTTTTCAACATTGTTTCTAAGTATATATGCAAGGAACAAATTTAAGCGGACATTGTACCTTAGTTTTAACATATATCTTACACAAATGTAATCTGAATATAAAATGTACTTATAAAAAAGATTTTACCAACTTTGTATCAATTTATAGACATTATTTGTGAGCATACTTCGAGGTATATCTTAGCCCACCCACTTGCGCAAGTAGGTATACACATAACACTAAACAGTGCCATAAAGTAACTTAGATACACAAGCAATAAAACAACTTGAGCAAAGGCTTGTGCAGATGACTTCTTCAACAAACAGGCCGACTAATGCACACCTGAAGACAAATATTAAAAACATTGTAGAAAAAGAGGGCATTGCTCTTACAAAGCATACCTTTTCAACACTGTTTAATATTTTGTTCCGGATTTTAATTATTCTCCTTGCTCAATAACTATTAAAGCTAAATGTATATGTTTTGAAACCCTTAACGAAACAAACAAAAACATTGCTGACAAAGTTTTAAACACAATATGTATGTAAATAGTTCTTCAAAATTTCCAAATATTACATTTTGCTTCATAATGTAATCAAAGATAATGAATTTAAATCAGCATATTGGGGAAATACAGTATAATGCAAGATTAAGGATACAGGGAGGTATACTTATTACTATAAGAACTTACAGACTAATCTCTAATATAACTACAATGTAGTTTAGTTTAAACTTATTTATTTTATATCGATTCATTGCGAAACAAGCCTTTGGCTTAGATCATTCTCGATGTCTGCTTCCTGGAGACTTAACCAGTACTCGCGCCGTTTGTATGGAAAATCCCAAAGTCAGGGCCCGCTCATCACGGGACTCGAACCAGGGACCTTTGATACGAGAGGCCGACGCTCTACCACTGCACCACTGTCTTCCACAATGATAGATATGTGGGAAATGGTTAAAACTTGTGCCATTAAGTCTAAATATGAATTTTGTTTGTGCCCTACAATGGGGATTTTAAGAAGATAGCATTATCTATATTTAAGTATGAAATGCATTCATTTTTTCTTGAGGTGAAGTTCATTATGTTTTAGCCCTATCATGGCAAAATGAGTCGTGTTGCTTCTGTAATGTATTGTATGTTGGTATCACATCAAGGTAAAAGAGCTGGGCAGCACCTCATATTTGTCATAGAAACATACAGTTTCCCCTCCCCAGATCAACCCCGTAAAGAGGCAAGTTAACCCTTTCCCACATATAACAAATCTGCAGCAGACAACTTTGAAAGTATCTAGGAAAAGTTTAGGGAAAGCTCTATAAATGTAGGTATAATTACTGAAAAGTGTTGAGAACACTGTGGCAAAAGGGGGAAATTGCTCATTCGATTGTCATAATGTTTTCAAAAGTCATCTGCTGCACAGGCGTCAGAATGCGTTTTTATGTGGGAAAGGGTTAAAGATGTACAGCCGTTCTAAAGAGGTGTTCCTCTTAAGAGAATTAAACATTCTCCGAATAGAATGACTCTTCGAGTCATCTGAATGCTGACAATTTAGGAAAACATTATGGGAAATGGAGAAATTGCTAATGGAGACCAAATGTCTTCTTTTCGTGCAATGTTTTCCACTCTATTCCCCCAAAATAACCTGACTTTTTTAAAAATTTACTGTTTGCTTTTTGTCAGAATATGGAGAATGTGGTTCTATAAGGTGACATTTTGAGAGGCTACCTTGGTGAGCTTATAATTGCTCATCTTGATGTAGCAGAACAGGGAGGACTCGGATGAAACTGTGAAAATGTATAGTCCATCCTATCAGAGCTCTAGATAACGCTTGTACAATGTATTTCACTCTCCAACCTCCTTTGACGACCCTCAAACCCTATGTTGTGGGTATTAAACAAATCGTCTCACTAAGATAATTATTTTGAGTACCAACGACATGGTTATGTATGATAAGCCAACACAATGATATTCTTGCAAAAATACCTGTTTACTCCTTCTTAACCTTTTCCCGCATATATACACACTCTGCCGCCTCTTCAGCAGAAGACGACTTTTAAAAACATCGTGGCAAAAGAAGAAATTGCTCAAAATTTCTTTCAGAAATCATACATTCATTTATTTTGTACTTTTGTCTAGATGTCAAGATGGAAAGGGTTAATATCTAGTTCTCAGCCCTGAGTCTTGGATTTTCACAGATGCAAGATTTAAAACCCTTTCACAGCAGACTCGACTCTTCTTTATTTACAGTAACTCATTATTTACAAAATGGACTGACAATTTGTCCTAAGTTGTATACAATGTTTTCAGCTTGACTGACAAAAGAAGACCCCCTCAAAGATAAACATTTGTATAGAAAGCAACGTGTTTTTAAAGATTGCTGTTTTTGATATCAAACAAACATGTTTTAAACTATAATTGGTAGAAAATTACTGGTGAATACTTAAAATAATTGAATTGAAATCTCTTTTGTCATTTGTTCCTATCCTTTGCTCAATAATTCCTAACCCTTTCCTATATACAACAAATATGCAGCAAACGATTTTGAAAACATCTGAGGAAAATGTGAAACATCGCTTTAAATGAAAGTCAAATATTCAATGGAAATGAAAACATTGTGACATAATGAGAAATTGCTCACTATGTGGTCCTATATCGCTCACCTGATTTAATCAAACTTAAAAAAGTGTTCATTGTTCTTTGTCTATACATATATACGGAAAACAAGCAACACCCCCCTGGTGGCCATGTTTATCATCCTATCAAAATAATTTGAAGTCTTAGTAGAGGGGCACCCACAGAACATTCATGGCAAATGGACAAGAATATTTTTAAAGTGTTTACCTTAACAAGTCTATGTAAAACAAGTGATCCCCAGGGTGGAGCCATGTTTGACACCAGGGCTATAATTATTTGACCAATCTTGGTAGAAGTCCATTAGATGAAGTTATATATATAGATTTCAAATATTAAACTTTTAGACAAGATTTTTAAAGTTTTTCCCTATACGAGTATATGTAAAACAAGTGACCCGGGTAGGGCCATTTTTGACCCCAGAGATATAATTTGAACAATCTGGGGCTATAATTTGAACAATCTTGGTAGAGGTTCACTAGATGATGCTACATACCAAATATCAAAGGACTGGACCCTCTACTTTTAGACAACAAGATTTTTTAAGTTTTTCCCCTATATGAGTATATGTAAAACAAGTGACCCCCGGGATGGGGTCATTTTTTACACCAGGGCTATAATTTGAACAATCTTGGTAGAGGTCCACTAGACGATGCTACATACCAAATATCAAAGGCCGGGGCCCTCTACCTTCAGAAAAGATTTTTTTTTTATTTTCTCTATATGAGTCTATGTAAAACAATAGACCCCTGGGGAGGGGTCATTTTTTTACCCCAGGGCTATCATTTGGACAATTTTGGTAGAGGTCCACTAGATGATGCTACATACCAAATATTAAAGGCCTGGGCCCTCTGCTCTTAGACAAGATGATTTTTAAAGGTTTTTCCCTATATGAGTCTATGAACAAGCTCCGCCCCTTGGCTGTCATGTTTTTCAACGGATCGGAAATATTTGAACAATCTTGTCAAAGGGTGCTCCAAGGAACATTTGTGCAAAATAATTTTCAAATCGGGCCAGTACTTTTGGACAAGAAGATTTTTAAAGTTTTAACAATGCACATATAAGGAAAACAAGCTCCGCCCTCTGGCGGCCATGTTTTTCAACGGATCGGAAATATTTGAACAATCTTGGTAAAAGGTGCCCCAAGGAACATTTGTGCAAAATAATTTTTAAATCGGGCAAGTACTTTTGGACAAGAAGATTTTTAAAGTTTTAACAATGCACATATAACGAAACAAGCTCCGCCCCCTGGCGGCCATGTTTTTCAACGGATTGGAAATATTTAAACAATCTTGGTAAAGGTTGCCCCAAGGAACATTTGTGCAAAATAATTTTCAAATTGGGCCAGTACTTTTGGACAAGAAGATTTTTGAAGTTTTAACAATGCACATATAAGAAAATTAAGCTTTCTTAAGTTTTGGTTAATTTCCCCTTTTTTGTTGCCGTGGCAGCCAAAGTTCTGCATTGACTAGAATTCTTTGAACAAGTTTGAAAGAGATCCACCCAAGGAACATTCCTGTAAAATTATTTTGAATCTGGTTAATTGGTTTAGGAGGAGAAGTCATTTGTAGGAAAACGTGAACGGACGGACGACGACGACGACGACGACGACGGACGACGGACGGTGAGCGATCACAGTTTCAATGGAATGCATCAAACACATACCGAGATATGGACTCTTAATTTAGTTGCACGCAAAACTTTAACCAAATTTCTAGGTAACAAGAGGGCCAAGATGGCCCTAAATCGATCACCTGAATAGTTTTAAAGTTTTTACTTAAACTAGTCTATGTAAAACAAGTGATCCCCAGGGTGTGGCCATTTTTGACACCAGGGCTATAATTCGACCAATCTTTGTAGAGGTCCAGTAGATAAAGTTAGATTTCAAATATCAACTTTTAGACTTTTTAAAGTTTTCCCCTATACAAGTATAATATTATGTAAATAAAGTGACCCGGGATGGGGCCATTTTTGACCCCAGGGCTATAATTTGAACAATCTTCGTTCAGGTCCACTTGATGAAGCTACATACCAAATATCAAAAGCCTGGACATTCTACCTTCAGACAATAAGATTTTTAAAGTTCCTCCCTATACGAGTCTTCGTAAAAACAAGTGACCCCCGGGGGTGGGGTTATTATTGACAATAGATGAAGCTACATACCACATTTCAAATGCCTTGGCCTTCTTCTTTTAGACAAGAAGATTTTTAAAGTTTGTTCACTATACGAGTCTATGTAAAACAAGTGATCCCCGGGGATTGGTCAATTTTGACCCCATGACTATAATGAACCTACATACCAAATATCAAAAGCCTGGGCCTGTTACTTTTAGACGAGAAGATTTTTTAAGTTTTGGTTAATTTCCCCTTTTGTGTTGCTGTGGCAACCAGAGTTCTCAATGGAATTCAAATCTTTAAACAAATTTGAAAGATGACCACCAAAGCAACATGCCTGTGAAGTTTGGTTGAAATTGGTCCTGGGGTTAAGGAGGAGATGATGTTTAAAGCTAAAAGTTATAATGACAGATCACGGAAAACGACGGACGACGGACAGAGAGGACAGCACGCTCGACTTTTTTGTGCTTGCAAATAAAACAAAAAACGTTTGGGTGGTACAGAAAACATAACCAAGTACTTAACATATTATTTATAAGCAAAGTACTTTATAAGTCGAAAAAGGGTCATAATTCTTACAAAAACCTTTACTGAATTATACAATCTTGGCTGTTGTTTGAGGTAATGATGGTAGAAAGATTTTTGTAAGTGTTAAAGCTATATCTCTAATGTGTTACAAAAAACCAAAATTGTAAGTCGAAATAGGGCCATATTTCTTACAAAAACCTTGACAGAATTATGTTTTCTTTAATATCTGTTGATGGAGGTTATGCTATGAAACAAGTGTTGAAAGTTTCAAAGCAATATCTCTAATAATTTTGGAAACAAATTAGGTGGTACGAAAAAGTTGAAAAGGGCCATAAATCTTACAAATACCTTGACAGAGGTATGTACTCTTGTCTGTTGATGAAGGTTATGATGGTAAACAAGTGTTGTAAGTTTCAAAGCAATATCTTTAATGGTTTTGAAAAAAAGTGAATTGGTACAAAAGGGCCATAAATCTTACAAAAACATAGACAGAGTTATGTACTCTTGTCTGTTACGGGAGGTAATGATGGTGAATAAGTGTTGTAAGTTCCGAAACAATATCTCAAATGGTTTTAAATTAAAGGACTGAAAGTACTCACATCAAGGGGCTAACTGCAGATAACATTTGGACATGAATTTACCGATCCCAAAAGTCTTTCTTGAACACTTTACACTTTGTTAGTTAGCACTTTATATCCATATATTAAACGATAAAGGAGTAAAGCAAAATACTGTACACACAGTATGATGGTCTATCGATATACTAAAAGTTGGCATACACATGCGCATCTGCTATCTGGATAGTTTCTGCTTAGCACACCTCCTGGTTTACAATGGATTTTTAGCCGTGTTTTTTTTAATGCAATTAACACATATACATTTCATATCAAAATCACAATAACCTTACAATGATAATTATATTGAGAGTCCAATTTTACTTTCAAAGCAGAAATAAAATCCTGTATTATCTACATTTTCTTCAGCATGCAATGACTGAAATATTGTTAAAAGCGACGTAAAACATCATACACACGATTTAATCATTTCTTAGTGTTTCACAACGCATAGGTGAATAGTTTTAAATGCATTGCTTTTGAATTCATTTTAAATCCCAACATTTTGAAAGAGTTTATTGCAGCAGTGTTAAATGACAATTGCACCACTGATATCGGCAATTTATAAGACAAAAAATATTATATTTTTCTTATAAAACAAAATGATCTGCCCAAAGCAGGTATCGCACTCTAGTCTCCCGATTCACGGCCAAAAATGCTAACCGCTACGTTACGCGGCCACTTCGATGGATTTAATTTATAACATAATTATAAACCGATACACGAGTTAGCGAATTATTTAGTAATGAAGCGTTTTATCTTGATAAAAAAACAAATGTCATTTAAATCATTTTTTTTATAACTGGGACTTGACTATCTTATTCCGTCTGATGGGGTTGTTCAGGTTAATTTTGGTTGAGAATTTGATGTATTTATGCAGGAATCTAAAATGAAATACTCTAATACTTAGATTCCTGATTAACGTTACCGCTGAAAATACATTTTATTCGAAAGGATTTTTGGAAATTCCGACGCCTAGGCTCACTTGCACATTTACCGTATATGTTATATTTTGTCAACTATTTATTTTATTATCATTTAAATAATTTGAATGTTTGAGTATATATGTTATCATTGGGACTCATTTATCTGAATTTGTTTTTGAGTCGGAATCGAAAAGTTGCATTTACTCCATTCGATTTACAATATTTAGGAATTACCAATGAGTTTTACGCGCGATTAAGTATGTTGAAAGCGTAGAAATACATTTTAATTATTAATCATGTAATTCATATATTTTAACATAAAATTTATTTTGAGTTATTTCTTTTGGGTTAGTGATGTCGAATCAAATCAATTTTCGGCTTCATATGTCAACAAGTTACCGCATTTTGATTTTTAGACAGGAGCAATTGGCGGTACGAGATGACCAACATGGGTATTAGCTGGCCCACTTTCATTGACATTATGTACGATCTGCAACCACCAATACATCTATATGAAGTCGAGATGGTGTTCAGAAACGGAGAGCTGGTGTAGAAAGACAGCTGAGAAGTAATTCAATGCCGATATCGTAAAACGCCTGTCTAGATTCCAGTCTCAAAATGATGCGTCGTTTCGAAAATCAGCTACTTTAGCAATTGGCTCTAACGAGCCCCTTGCTAAAAAAAGTGAATTGGTACAAAAAACTTAACCAACATTCTAAGTCGAAAAAGGGCATAAGTGTCACTGTGATAGTTTGGTAGGGTTGTATAAAGTTTCAATGCAATGCATCAAGACAATACTGAGATATGGACTCTTAATGTAGTTGCACGAAAAACTTTAACCAGAAGTCAAAAAAGGCTATTATTTGCATTAAATGCAGGATAGAGTTATCTAACTTGATAATCTACATAGGTGTGATAGTTGGGTAAGGTTGTATAAAGTTTCAATGCAATGCATCAAGTAGATACTAAAATATGGACTATTTAGTTGCACGCAAAATTTAACCAGAATTGGCCCTAAATCGATCACCTAATTGATAGTAAATTAGTAGCAAATATTTAACTGCAAATATCTGGGAAAATTTGATCAAGGAGTGCAAATGAAACTGCAAGTAGTGGACACTTCTCAAGAAACAGCTTATCAGTAAAGGCCATTTATATCTTGAAATCTAACAAGAACTTTAATAAGTATTGTAATTTTGCACCTTTCCCGATGCCGCCTTGCTGCCCTGTTTCTCAACGAAATCAATATGGCTTCAACAGGTTGTTTTTAGAGAGTCATTTAAGGAACATTTCTACCAAATTATCTTGCAATCGCACAAGCAGATTATGGAGGAAACGGATTTCAAAATGTGGGTATTTTTCTCACTTTCTGATGCCGCAGCAACCGAAGTTCTCAATGGAATTTATATCTTTGAACAATTTTGAAAGAGGACCACCAAAGGAACATTCCTGTGATGTTTTGTGGAAATTGGTCTATTGGCATGGTAGGAGTTGGTTGTCATTTATAGCTAAAAGTTCAATTTACCCCTTTTGTAATGACGCCTGGTTGATATGATTGTGTAACCAATCAAAACGGCTTATACAAATTAAATAGAGGATCATTACAGTAAGATTCAATTATATTTTCTTAAAATCAGACAATCACTTTCATAATCAAAGCGCCAATGGCACTGTAGTGGCGATCGTATGAAAAATCCTGCAAAGTAACAAGCAGTATATCGGTGTAGGGCTTGCGATGACTCTGGTGCGGGTATATTTGAGAATGTATCAACCCTGCATCTTTTGACAGTAGAAAAATGTTAGTTTGCCAGAATGTTGTCTTGTTGATTATTTAGTTACGTTCTGAAATTGGTCATGATGTGTTCAAAATTAGGCCATTCCAAAGTTATGAAAAATCTAGTTGGTATTCGATAGACTACCGTTTTAGCTCATAGAATGGCTATTTGTAATCTAAATTGTTCGGGTAATCACATGTTTAGAAATGACTAAATTATCAAGAAAGGAGAGAAAACAGTATCCATTAGTTTGGTGTTTGTTTCAATGATGTCCGATATTAAATAGGTCTGTTCAATTTAGTCCCTTCACATTGCATGATTGAGGGATGTCAGAGACATATAAACACAGTGTATTTATATGTCTCTGAGGTTGTTAAACTGCTTCGAATAATGTGAGTGCAAAAACAAACACAAAACATGCTCCAAAAGCACAATTTCACTATTTGCCAAACTGTTCAATTTATAAAAATATAGGCATATATCATAATGCTCGATCTCCAAACTAAATTAGGCTACACTGTCAGCATTGATTGCTAATTGACTCTAGAACGTGCAGACGTGTATACATAACGTGTGTACACACTGATATCGTGTGTCCTTTAAACCTTTGTAAACCAGTCTTATCATCTAGACACTTTCATATATTTAAACAACTACAAAATAAAGCGTTTATAATATTGAGATTTACAAGCTCTTCTGGTTTTCGGTCTCGCGAGCTATTTATAGAACCTTTTGGAATTTCCAGATTTGAGTATCATCAGAGTTGCCGTTATTTGCAAGGCAGAACGCGCAATGATATTTATTATCTGCCAAATCACGACGAAGATAATATTTACATATTTTAACTCTATGTAGATAATGTCTCGATAAAACTCAAATATTAGTAACAATCCGGTACCAAAGTAGCACTGACATAATTATTAGTGTCTCTGGCATCAATGATGGAACTATAACGGATGTGAGTAAATTAGTTTGCAGTAAGGAAAATAAATATCAACCGATTGTTCAAAACCGACTATGTAAATATTTTTTTATGTTGTTGTTGTTTCTGTTAGCATTGTGGCGTTGTCAAACCAATCGCCACAAAAATAGAATTTTCAAATTTTGTCATTTTGCCCCTTTTCTGATGCCGCCTGACTGCCGTGTTTTTCAACCAATCAGTTTGGCTTGATCAATTTTTATAGTGGGTCACCCAAGGAACATTTCTACCAATTTATATTTGAATCTGACAGACAGATTTGGAGGAGAAGATTTTTAAAGTTTGGACATTTTGTCCCCTTTCTCATGCCGCAGCACCCAAAGTTTTTAATGGAATTTTAATCTTTGAACAATTTTGAAAGAGGACCACCAAAGGAACATGCCTGTGATGTTTTGTGGAAATTGGTATATTGGAATGGTAGAAGTTGATTGTCATTTGTAGCTAAAAGTTCAATTTACCCCTTTTGTGATGACGCCTAGTTGCTATGATTGTGTAACCAATCAAAACGGCTTAAACAAATTAAATAGAGGATCATTAAAGTAAGATTCGTATTATATTTTCTTAAAATCAGACAAGCACTTTCATAAAAATGGAATTTTCAAATTTTGTCATTTTGCCCCTTTTCTGATGCCGCCTGACTGACATGTTTTTCGACCAATCAGTATGGCTTGAACAATTTTTATAGAGGGCACCTAACCGGAACTACTCCAACGCGCAATGCATAGTGGGATACCGTGAAAAACAGAATGGCTTCCAGGATAAACGCCGAAGTGACACTAGTTTGGAACAAAGTGATCCCAGAAATTAGAGAACACATAAACGTTTGTGGTAAGTGTTTAACATTGCCTGTTATCTTTTTATTAGTATGACTGATTTGTCGCAATTAACCGGTCCTACCCTACTAAAGGCCACTTATATTAGTCCGAATCATTTAGACTTTCGGTTTCGCGATTTATCATCTGTCATTTTTTGGTCGCGATTGCAGGATAATAACAAAATGAAAAATGAGCATATGTCTTTTTTTGAAGTACTACTCACTGCACCGTTTTACTCCAAGAAAACCTCTCAATATTGAGAATACTGTTACAGTTATACGAATGATGTCTGTTAAATTATCAAGTAATTACTAGATGCCACAGGTCAATTAGGACCACTAAGGCACAGCAAGGGAGCCATAAATTACATAAACACTGACCACCAGACTTTGCAGACTCTGTTTATTGTTTGATTGCTGTTACATCAATTTCTGAATGCTGAAGATGCACAGTGCAAAAATAAATACATGTACATGCCAGTAGTGAATACAGTTTTTGTGATTGCAATAATATTTTTTAATTTTAAAAATTTACATGTACAAACGTTGAAGAAAGGAAAGATAACTTTTATTTTTGTTCATAATTTGTTTCTTTTCTTTATGGATGAATTTAATCTTTGACAATATAAAAGTTGAATGTAATCTATAATGACCATTATTAGTCGCCGGGCAGAAGCCCGCGACTTCTATTTTTAATAGGTTTTCGGAAATGACATGGGAGGGGGGATTATTATTAGAAAGAAACACATTTAGATGTCTTGAACATATTACAATTGTGTTTGTTTAAAAACACTAAGTAATGACACATCTAAAATGAAATAAATATTCCGATGTTTTAGGTATTTTCAGTTTCTTTATTTTGACTCGCATTTATGTTTTTTTGTTTTATTTACGAAGACAAAACAGTCCCTATTAGCTAGACTGGTATACTTTATTTTACACTATATACTAGATGTAACCAAAGGCGATAACTACAAACCTTTACGTCGCCCAGTCTAATTTGGTTTACATACCAACGCGTAGATCAATCTCCTTTGCAGAGAGCCGCTCTTTACAGTCGCTTACAAATAGTAAATCATAGGTGATTTAAAATGTTTAATTGGTTCGAAACAATGAAGAAAAGAACAAACCGAAATAAAACTGGTTTTAATAGAAAAATTACTTTGAACGAACATTCTCTGCCTATAAAGAGAGTTTCAAGAACGACACCTCTGCGAATAAGAAAGAATCGGTCTTTCGTACAAAATTATTTCGTCATTGACAATTTTAAATGTGTCATTTAATTCCCTAAAGGCATATTGCTTCCGATCTGCATATTGTTATGAAATCATTGACACAAGGACGCTCATCATAATATAATTTTAAAACATGAGTAGTTTTGTTATTTTCATTATAAAAAAGGAAGGAAAGAATTAAAATAAATTAACATGCTGTAGGGCTCAGTTTATGTTCGAAATTAAGTTTAAATTATACAACAATTTCATTGAGATTTAACTGTTTAGCTGATATTATATTTCGGAGGTGGTCTAATCCATAAATATTGGAATACATTTCAACATTTGTTAAAGTATGATATAATTAGGATGCCAAGCTAATATCATTTTGAGAAAAAGAGAAAACTCATGTCTTCAGCGATTTAACCCTTATCTCATTATTTTAAAAGTAGATTGCTGCAAAGGTGTCCTCTGTTGACTTTAATAGAGGAGAGGTAAAATGACGTGCTATTGCATGCAAATCCTAAATTGTCTGTTTTGTGTTTTTATTGAAAGATAATAAAATTCAAATATTCTGACAAACATCTTGAAAAGTGTATGTGGAATTCACAAATCTTATAATTATTCCTTAATGAAAGTACTGTATACATACTAAGACTAATGATTGGTAAGATTACTCATTTCTATTACTGTTTATGATCAATAATTGGTTGGTTGTGTGTATGGTCAACCTACTTTGGAATGGAGATTGATCATAAACAATATATGTGTTGCATCAACTTTCTCTTGTATTAATATAAATCACACACGAAGTCTGCTTCCTGGAGACAGAACCAATACGCGCGCTGTTTGTGTGGAAAAATATCAAAGGCAGAACCCGCTCATCACAGGGAGTCTTTGGTACTCAAGGTCAACGCTCTACCACAAAACCAAATGCTTAGCTATTATATGCCTTTTTCATCATGTACACCATGTACTAGCATCTGACAGGTGCACATTATGTCAAGATACTGTTGGATACATGGAAGTATGGATGCAATAACCCTCTCTGAAAAGATCACTTGGGTTCTGTAACCATGCTTTTGTATACTGTATCACTGATATATGAGGCATATTTTCCGAAAGGGACCAGTATTTGAACGGTAATTGAGTTCGGAGACACTTCAAGGCATCTCAGATATTTCCAGTACCCAGGCACGGATTTCGATACCCCCACATCTGGATTGAAAGTCCAGCATTTAAACCACACCAAAATTTCCAATTGGACGAGTCCAGATAAAGCATAACAGTGGATTGGTTAAAAAGAAAAGTCAAGCAGAATAGCTTCAATTAAGATACTTAATTAAACAGTGGGTAAACAGATACCATCTATATATTGGTATACACACAATAGGTGGTTTTGCTTCCTCCTCCTTTGAAGTTAGTTATTGATGACTTCATACATAATGGTTGTAACTATGGCTTGCAACATGATGTTGTTAACCCTTTTACACATACAACAAATCTGCATTAGACGACTTTGAATACGTTAAGGCAAAATATGGAAAATCTTCGACTCCCTGTCCTGAAAACAAAGCTGGATAAAATGTAAGTCAAATTTCGAAAAAGTGTAAAGACACATTAATATGTTTAGCCATTTCAATTATTGTTGTCAAAAATTCGTCTGCTACGAAGAAGTCAAAACCCGCTTATATCAAGGAAATGAATAAACCGATAATACGCCAGTCATTTTCTGAAAATGTATATGACCTACATATGCGAATCAACCACACAACCACGAGAAAATGCATTTACGGTGTACAAAACCATTTCAATTTAGGCATGTGTGCATCGATCTAAAACTTATCACATTGATGTTCACTGATTGTTCATTTAAAGCGAATGCGCTGATCATGCTAATTTATGACATGGATGTTCACTTGTCGCCTTTTTGATACGTTTGTATTCGATGGCGTCGCTTAAGTGTGAGCCAACACGAAACCGACATTCAGATGAGTGGAAGTTAATTAGTCTTGTAATCTTTAATGCACACATTTAATACTTAAAACTTAAGTTAATATTTAAGTCGTTTTCCAGGAGAATGCATTTATGACAAGTGTTTAAGATCTTCCTACACATCCTCGTGCACTCTGATCACAATGGCCAATGTTTTACAGAAGCCACATATTTTACCTATCATCTACCACCAATGGGCAAAACAATATATGTGAAAAGTAGCCAGTTGCTTTGAAATACTGTTGTGTGGAGAACTGGTGTCATAATACGAATGGGTAGTTAAACTGGTCGCTGTGATGTGACTGAAAAAATGTTTGAAACGGCATGAGACCCTTTCCCGCATACAACAAATCTGCAGCAGACGACTTTGAAAACATAGTGACAAAAACCTGAAAGATCTCACAAAAGATAGCTTAATAGATATATAAAGGTGTAAATATTGTTGCCAAAGGAGAAATTGCTCATCATGAGCAATTTCACCTTTGGCCACAATGTTGTCAAAAGTCGTCTGCTGCTATTGCGTCAAAATGCGTATGCAGGTGGGAAATAGTTAATCCCTATCAATCCACCGGATGTTGCAGGTGCATGTTTGAATAGATGTAAAACAGTGAAGGTTTCTAATCAAACTTTGCGGTGGCACAGGCTCATCTGGGACCGTACATGTCCAATTGACTTTTGAGAACAGTATAGCTCCAAATCAACCTTTGCATCTGCACAGTCTGATTAATATATAACTATATACACTGTTCATATATACCTTACCAAGTTTGATAGACGATTATATCAACTTGGGTAGATTCAGATCAGACTGAGCAAGTGGACAAGATGATCTGAAACTACACCGTTTAGAAAAGCACATGTTATCATGCACTGGCTCAACGAGTCTGGTTAAAACTAGAAGGTTGGTTCTCCTTAGACGCAATTCAATTATGACATCTAGTCGAATTTATGCAAAGACATGGCTGTTCATTTTTTCTCATTACACGGTATGCGTGACTTTTAGAACAATTCATAAATTTATTACAACACTTTGTTGTCTTTATCGTGGCTGTTGGATATCATTATCTAAACCCTTTTCCTCGACAGACGCTTTCTGACGCCTCTGCAGCAGACGACATCTGACAACATTGTGGCAAAAGGAGAAATTGCTTATCAAGATCAAATTCTCTTTTTGCCAAAATGTTTTCAACTGTATTCAATAACTGTTCTTTCAATTGTAGAAAAAAAAATCATGTTTTTGCGATGATGATTTCAAAGTCTTATGCTGCAGGTTTTGTTGTATGTAGAAAAGGGTTAAACCACAGCTGCTGCATGTTCATGTTCTAAACTCCTGACATTAACCCTTACCAAGCTGAATTTCAACATATTGTTATACCTTTATCGATGAGTTTTTACTAAATATTGATAAATGAGTAGCGAACAATGTAAATTAAATTTTCAATTAATTTATGATTAGACTTGAACAATTGAGCCGTCCCGCGAGAAACCAACATTGTGTTCTCTGCGTACAGTATCGACACGGATCAGCCTCAGCAGCGCAGGCTAACACGGACAGACACCCGATTCCTCTGGATTTTCTGTTTCAGGAATCATTACTCTATACCTCTATCCCCCTGAGACGGAATGTGTCGGCCCGGATCAGTCTGTGCGGTCTGCGCAGGCTGATCTGGTCGATACATTACGCAGCGGCCATAAAGTTGGTTTTCTCGCGGGACGGCTCAATTAGGGTCCTCGTCATTTTAAATGAGTTATTATATGTGCATATTTTTGCATGATACTCAAATTAAATTAAATTTTCAATTCATTTATTATTTGACTTGAAATTTATTAATGTTCCTCGTCATTTCAAATGTACATGAGTTACAAAATAGCAATAAAACCGATCAGAAAAAAACCAACATATGTGAAAGGGAAAAAGAAAAAAAATCAAATATAATTATGCTGAAGAAGCTACACAAAAGACAGAAACAGAAAAAAAAGTTTCAAAGTTTGAAAGATTAACTGACTGGTCCACAAACAAGATTTGTCTATATAGCCTTTTGAATTGCTACACTATTTTAAATGGGAGCTGACGGTATTGATTTATGCTGACTCTATAATGTTCTGGTAGGGGCAGGTTACTGCAGACTACCAATATTGTATTATGCTGACACTATAATGTACTGGTAGGTGCAGGTTACTCCAGACTACAGTAATTGGTTTATGAGGACCCTATAATGTACTGGTAGGGGCAGGTTACTCCATACTACCATTATTGGTTTATGCTGACCCTATAATGTACTGGTAGGGGCAGGTTACTCCAGACTACCATTATTGGTTTATGCTGACCTTATAATGTACTGGTAGGGGCAGGTTACTCCAGACTACCATTATTGGTTTATGCTGATCTTATAGTGAACTGGTAGGGGCAGGTTACTCCAGTCTACCATTATTGGTTGATGCTTACCCTATAATGTACTGGTAGGGACAGGTTACTCCAGACTACCATTATTGGTTTATGCTGACCCTATAATGTACTGGTAGGGGCAGGTTACTCCAGAATACCATTATTGGATTATGCTGACCCTATAATGTACTGGTAGGGGCAGGTTACTCCAGACTACCATTATTGGCTTATGCTGACCCTATACTGTACTGGTAGGCGCAGGTTACTCCAGACTACCATTATTGGTTTATGCTGACCATACAATGTACTGGTAGGGGCAGGTTACTCCAGACTAGTTATTGATATATGCTGACCCTATACTGTACTGGTAGGGGCAAGTTACTCAGACTAATTATTCATATATGCTGACCCTATAATGTACTGGTAAGGGCAGGTTACTCCAGACTAGTTATTGATATATGCTGACCCTATAATGTACTGGTAGGGGCAGGTTTACTCCAGACTACCATTATTGGTTTATGCTGACCCTATAATTTACTGGTAGTGGCAGGTTACTCCAGACTAGTTATTGATATTTGCTAACCCTATAATGTACTGGTAGGTGCAGGTTACTCCAGACTACAATTATTGGTTTATGCTGACCCTTTAATGTACTGGTAGGGGCATGTTACTCACGACTACAGTTATTGGTTTATGCTGACCTTATAGTGTACTGGTAGGGGCAGGTTACTCCAGACTAGTTATTGATATATGCTGACCCTATAATGTACTGGTAGGGGCAGGTTTACTCCATACTACCATTATTGGTTTATGCTGACCCTATAATTTACTGGTAGTGGCAGGTTACTCCAGACTACCATTATTGGTTTATGCTGACCTTATAATGTACTGGTAGGTGCAGGTTTACTCCATACTACCATTATTGGTTTATGCTGACCCTATAATGTACTGGTAGGGGCAGGTTTACTCCATACTACCATTATTGGTTTATGCTGACCCTATAATTTACTGGTAGTGGCAGGTTACTCCAGACTAGTTATTGATATATGCTAACCCTATAATGTACTGGTAGGTGCAGGTTACTCCAGACTACAATTATTGGTTTATGCTGACCCTTTAATGTACTGATAGGGGCAGGTTACTCACGACTACAGTTATTGGTTTATGCTGACCTTATAGTGTACTGGTAGGGGCAGGTTACTCCAGACTATGGTAGGGGCATGTTACTTCAGACTACCATTATTGGTTTATGCTGACCCTATAATGAACTGGTAGGTGCAGGTTATTCCATACTAGTTAATGGTTTATGCTGACCGTATAATGTACTGGTAGGGGCAGGTTACGCCATACTAGTCATTGGTTTATGCTGACCCTATAATGTACTGGTAGGGGTAGGTTACTCCAGACTACCATTATTGGTTTATGATGACCCTATAATGTACTGGTAGGGGCAGGTTACTCCAGACTGCAGTCATTGGTTTATACTGACGTTATAATGTTCTGGTAGGGGCAGGTTACTCGAGACTAGTCATTGGTTTATGCTGACCCTATAATTTACTGGTAGGGGCAGGTTACTCCAGACTACCATTATTGGTTTATGCTGACCATATAAAGTACTGGTAGGGGCAGGTTACTCCAGACTAGTCATTGGTTTATGCTGACATTATAATGTTCTGGTAGGGGCAGGTTACTCCAGACTACAGTCATTGGTTTTTGCTGACCCTATAATGTACTGGTAGGGACAGGTTACTCCAGAATACAGTTATTGGTTTATGCTGACCCTAAAATGAACTGGTAGGGGCAGGTTACTCCAGACAAGTCATTGGTTTATGCTGACCCTATACTGTACTGGTAGGGGCAGGTTACTCCAGACTACAGTCATTGGTTAATGCTGACCCTATAATGTACTGGTAGGGGCAGGTTACTCCAGACTACAGTCATTGGTTTATGCTGACCCTATAATGTACTGGTAGGGGCAGGTTACTCCAGACTACAGTCATTGGTTTATGCTGACCCTATAATGTACTGGTAGGGGTAGGTTACTCCAGACTAGTCATTGGTTTATGCTGACCTTATAATGTACTGGTAGGGGCAGGTTACTCGAGACTAGTCATTGGTTTATGCTGACCCTATAATGTACTGGTAGGGGCAGGTTACTCGAGACTACCATTATTGGTTTATGCTGACCCTATAATGTACTGGTAGGGGCAGGTTACTCCAGAATACATTCATTGGTTTATGCTGACCCTATAATGAACTGGTAGGGGCAGGTTACTCCAGACTACAATCATTGGTTTATGCTGACCCTATAATTACTGGTAGGGGCAGGTTACTCCAGACTAATTGTTACACTACTTAGGTTGGTGAAACGCCAAGAGTGCATGCAATAGTGAGTGGGTTATCTATCCACTTCCACCTTTGCAGATGCATTTTGACATGCTTAGCTCTAGCAGACGAGTGTTGAACATGTTATCATTACCTTTCATAATATAGGCTTATTGCTCAAAGTCTTGCATAGACATCTGTTGCCATATAAGGGAAAGGATACCTGTGATGTACACAGTTATTTTTCATGGTTTTGTTTTACGCCACTTTCAATAATTCTTCCGTTATATCATGCTTTTTCTGGGTAGGTAACCAGTACTACTTGTTCATTTATCCTTGTCACAATGCTAACCCAACAATCTTGGGTACCAGTGAGGGAAAGCCACAGCGTCTTTAATATGACCCGGCCTGGGATCAAACATGTGACCTCCTGCACCTGAGTTGGATGCTCTACCTTTACACAACTGACAAGTCAGAACAACTGACAAGTTCTAATCAAACACAATAGTCTACGAAAACATTAATACTATGGAACAGTTTATTAAAAATAAAGAAGAATGTAAATTATGTTAAAAGAGCTAAATTATTAACAAGAGGCATTAATAAATGAGACAGTGTATAACAAAAAGTTCCATCGACTACGAAATGTTATCTTTAACCAACATACTAAAAATATGCAATAGTCTACTTTGAAAACATCTTGGCAAAAAATATTAACAAGGTATATGTATGAAAGTATATTCTACATTTATCTATCCATTAAAATTGTCCCTAAACTAATCGACATTTGATTTCTTTTTGAAGAAGATGCATTTGTAGCAGTCTAATTTTGTCACAATGTTTTCAACTTAAGTCAAGAATTACACTTTTCTTTTCAGATATTTTTGATAAATTTGCCTGGGTATTAATTTGAAAACTGCTGCTACAGATTTGTTATTGCGAGTGCTAGTCGAAAGCTCTAATTTGATCGGTTGATTAGTAAGGACGTTTCAGAGTGATCGATGCGTTAGAAATATCTTGATACATTCGTGCTATATGAATTTCAAACGGAAACTGGCGATAACCCATATAAAGCTTATTTTTATGCGAAAGCTGTCTGACCTCAGTTTTGACCTACATGTTAAACAACAAATGATCTAGATTGTAGACCAATCAAATCTTGTTGTTTTTATTAAATGTTATTCGGTACCATGAAGTGGTGACTTTTCAAAATATCAATTTAATATTTCTATATCAATATTGCATAATACACTGCTCCCTATATATTAACCTTTTTTTTTTTACTGTAAATGTATTTCTTACTCTGGAATGTTACAAGGAATTGTTTGTTAATATTATTCAAGTTAATTTTTGTGTCACCTGCGTAGCATGGTAGGCATTTAGGGATTACTTTTGTTTTTGTCCGGCGTCTGTCCGTCCGTCCGTCCGTCTGTCTGTCCGTCACACTTTTTCGTCACGTTTTCAAATAACTTTTGTTCTACTCAAAGGATTGGATTGAAACTTCTGACAAATGTTTATATCAATCTTTGAGATGGGTTCACAAAAGGGGGATAATCCAAATATCTTTATATCATAGTTATTGCCCCTTTTCTGTCAAAAATTAAATTTTTCTGACAAGGCACCGGCAGGTGACACACGTGCTCCGGGGAGCACTCCATTCTAGTTTATCCTACTTATTATGGTACGGATTTAATCAAAATTTGAGTGAAAATATGTAAGTGGCCGGTTAGCTCAGTTGGGAGGGCATTATCCCCTACATTTCTGTACTCCAGGGCCATGAGTTTGTGTCCCGGTCAGGGTGCACATTGAGTGCACATTTTTTCTTACTCTGTGACATTTAGCGTCTTCGGACTTTTTACTATAACATGTAGCTACCAATCGCTTTCATATACTCAAAATTGCGCCAACAATCTTTTTGAAAGATAGTTCTTGTTTAAAATATTATCTTAGTTTATATCATGTATTTCCATAATACAAAAAGTATTTCCCGGGAGTTATTGAAAATGCATAAAGTTATAAGCTATAGTGCAGAAGGACAACCACAACTTTGTGCCCCGATTACAGCCGGAGGTTGTTTAAAGGATGATAATATAAATAAATTTGTACTTTTCAGTTTCAGAATGTAGCTACTGAAAAGAGCTATGTAGTTTTCCAAATTATTCAAAATATGCAAAGATGATGGAGACGATGAAAACTATATTTGTATATAATT
The DNA here is from genome assembly GCA_031761405.1 of Serripes groenlandicus. Lineage (NCBI taxonomy): Eukaryota > Metazoa > Mollusca > Bivalvia > Cardiida > Cardiidae > Serripes > Serripes groenlandicus. Next base: position 8,687,506 of record JASEVX010000015.1, read on the forward strand.
TTCTTTTGATATTTTGAAGAAATATAATGACAAAGCACATAAATATAACTTGAAAAGATCTTTACAAAAGTTTCAAGGAGGCTCAAAGAAATTATGTGGAAAAGACAGTGCTAACGTTTTTTCTGCGCTTAAGTATCTGTTTGTGAACGCAAGTTTGAAGTCGTGTGAAACCATTGTAAAAAATGTAATAAATCATATTATTTATTGGTGGGAATGACTTCATACCAAAATATTTTGCAGTGTCACATGATACTATTTGCAAGTTTGTGTTACAGAACAGTGACTTTAGAAATATGTAGTTTGTCTTTAAAGATGAACGGTACTACCTAAACAAACAAATGTATGTGGACCTTATCAAACATGTATACACACCCAAAAGACTTAGGGGTTCTAATATTTCTTATGCGGATGTCCGTGACTTAAGTATAGCCAAACAAGAAGCTACTAACACAAAGTCAGGTTTAAGACGGCAGATCCGAGAAAATGGCTACAACCCAAATCAGCAATTAAGAGAATCTCTGACTTAATTCAATTTCAGATTGATTACTTACAAACAGCAGGGAAGCATGAAAGCAAACCTTTAAATTTCCTTGACTGTAAGTGCTTACATAAAACTATTAATGGAGAAATTGAATACAATTTTGGTACGGAGGCACAGTTTCTGTGCATTGCTGATTTGCCATCACCTAACACAAAAAGACCAAAACGGCATCATATAGATACACCACAACAAGGTGCAAGGAGAAAGAGACCAATGACTTCAATCCCTAGGAAATCATACAAAGAAAATAATACATGTATATAGCGGACATTGTTTTATTCTGTAGCGATGTTATACGTGATGTGTTGGTTCAAATCGTGCCCAAGCAGGCCCCCTGATAATCGTATAGTGGATTTAATCAAGTTTTCTTTCTTGCATAAGTTAAAGGAATTCCTACTTTAAAAATAATATATCAGTATTATAATCAAGTAGGAATCCGCTGTCAGGGATTTGGAACCGGGCATCCAGGGTTCAATCCTCCGATCATGGTGGTCATGGCAGAGTGCCCTTTGGCAAGGCACATTTCCTAGCCAAGTACTGGTTTGTTTACCCAGGGATCATGAAAAGGTGAACTGTCAACATGATATAACTGAAATAATGTTGAAATGGTTTAAAACACCAATAAAACAAATAAATACCATTAAGCATTTTGTTTTCAATAATTGCATTGAATTTGGATACCTCCCTCACTTTCAGATATAGGTTTCAACATTATTTCAGATATATCACAGCAGCCAGTTCATTTAACCATGCGCTGCCTAACTTTCTCACACCAGTATTTCATTCACAAAAAAATGCTTCCAATTTCAAAATGTTTTCATATTTTCTGCAGATATTTTCAAATCAAACTTTTTAAATTTTATCTTTGGTGCAAAGTAATATTGGGATAGCATTAACACGGCTGCATCAGTGTTCAGAAAGATATGACAGGTAATTATTGTAATGTATAATGATATAACGGAAATATTGTTGAAAGCAGCCTAAAAAACATTCAAACAAACAAATAAACAACTCTTAACCCTTTCCCAACATATGTTCTGCAGCAAACAACTGTTGAGACAAAATTATGCATAAACCTATAAATATATATAAGTGAAAATTTATTTATTGAATAAGAGTTGAAATCATTGAAGTCAAATTAGAGAAATTGCTCTTTTTCAATGTACTATCTGTAAACAGCACCAAAAAATAAGAAAGGAATTTTGAACCAAGACAGCATCATTGTTACTTTACAGGCAGTTTGATTATACTTTCTGTTTCTGTGTAAAATGTGCAGACTTAGATTGTCATTGTATTTTTGACTACTCTAGCAGAAACTGATATTAAATAGCACCTTTTTCTGTCTGCAAAAAAGAGAAATAGTTGAAATAGTTTAGTACAAATTAATGTTTGCATGTTTTCCTTCATTCTTGTATTACTTAGTAATTATCCCAGTAAAGAAAAAAAAGCTTGAATTCTAATGAAATAAATACTCGGTTTTAACTTCACTTAGACTTTCTTGTGATTCATAGAATAAAGGTTATAATGTAATCATGCCCTGTCCTGTATTTGATAAGCTTGACCCAAACAGATGTGCAAAGATAATACACCGTGAAGAATATGGGGTCACTGCCAGGGTTTAATTAGGGATCCTGCTGAGGTGCTAACTATTAGTACAGTTACCTGCTTTTTGGTTTTTCTGGGTTTTCCTGGAGTAAAATGGTGCAGTGTACTACTGGGGCACAGGGCCAGAGTTTTCGACCCCTTGATTTTTCAACCCCAGTTTCCTAAGTTTTTTTCGACCCCAATTATCGGTTTATATAGGTGTATACACACAAGTGTCATGAACAGATAAGCATTATCTAAATATTAATCAGTCATGCTTGACTGATTATCGGTACTTGATTGATTTATATCGTAGAGCCTTCCAACTTCGTGATTAGTCCAGGTTTCTGTACTAGGAATGCGATTTTTTATTTTGACTGTTATAGTAGGTTCTACGAATACCGTGTTATCACGAATACCAAGGTAAACACAAAACCGGTGTTTTCTTTGTTGCACGCGCACAACCGGATGTCGTATAATTCCATCAGGAAACCCGGTTATCCTGACTTTCAAATGCTAATTTTTTTTTTCCAAAAAAATGAAAAATAAAATCAATATTCGCAGAAATTACGACACATCATGATTGTTACCCATAATAAAAAGAAAATCCCACATGCCCTGACCCCTCACCAACAAAAACGTCATTTTTAAGTAGAAAACCTGTTGTTGATTTTTTTCTTTCACATTTGAACATGTTGTCTATTAGCTTCTTATGACATCATAGGAATTTTAAGTCACATGATAACAGTCCGTGAAGTTTTCTCGACTATAGAAAACATGAAAGAAATTAAGGACCAAAATTCTAAAAAATGTATTTGGTTTTTTTGGCCTGTATATTTGTGGTGGTTATAAATTTTAACATATGCTATTTTTAAACTTTTAAATCATATACTGTGTTTCAAAAATTAAGGATGTTATTATAAGGACTGAACAAATAACAAAGAAATGGGTACTTTTTGGAAAATATGATTAAATTGTGCGAATAAGAACATTTTACAAATTGATTCTGAAAATATCGTGTAAATAAGTTCATAGTTAACATTTCAATTAAATATAACTGTTCTAGTGACGAATGTTTTATAGGATAATCATTTTCACTTTAAATCTCACACTCTTGGTAAAGAGTTGATACAACAGGACCACCATACTAATGCTTTTTGTAATTACACCGGTGAGTGATTGCCTCCCTTGAAAGTCAATTTTAAATTGACTGCTGGATGGACTCGATTTTCGGAACTTTGCACAGAAGTGAATGATTATTTAGTGTAAGTCAATTAACAAGGACATATAAAGGAACGAGTGACACTGGATATAATTTACAGTTAAGTTTGCTTTATTATTTTTTTTCAAAAAGTACACCGATAATAGGGAGTCCCATCCTATGTTGTCAGCTAAATAACTTTAGAAGCCTTTGTCCAATCATCACCAAATTTGGTCAGAATGTGTATTGGCATAATATCTTGGACAAGTTTGATAACTAGCCATATCGCTCTAGTCAATTGAGAGTTATCGCCCTTTAATTATAGAAATTACCTAAAATTGGTCTTGTCAGCCCAATACATTTAGAAGCCTTTGTTCAATCATCAACAAATTTGGTCAAAATATGTATTGGCATAATATCACGGACAAGTTTAATAACAAACCATATCACTCCATTCACTCGAGAGTTATCGGCCTTTAATTATAGAAATTACCTTAGATTGGTCTTGTCTTCTCAATAACTTTCAAAGCCTTTGTCTAATCACCACCAAATTTGGTCAAAATGTGTATTGGCATATTATCTCGGACAAGTTAGATAACCATCCATATCGCTGTAGGTCAATATATAGTCATTGTCCTTTAATTATAGAAATTACCTCAAATCGGTATTGTCCGATCAATAATCTTTGAAACCTTTGTCTAATCATCACATAATTTAGTCAGAATGTGTATGGGCATAGTATCTCGAACAAGTTCTATAACCAGCCATATTGCTTATGTCACTCTAGAGTTATTGTCCTTTAATGACAGAAATTACCTTAAATTGTTCTTGTCCGCTCAATAACTTTAGGAGCCTTTGTTCAGTCACCACCAAATTTTGTCAGAATGTGTATTGGCAAAATGTCTCGGACAAGTCTGATTACCAGTCACCGTCTTGTCCGATCAATAACTTGTGAAGCCTTTATCTGATCATCAACAAATTAAGACAATATGTGGATGAGCAGAATATCTTGGTCAGTTTCGATAACTAACCACGTTATCTTAGTCACTACACACTTATGTCCCTTGAAATGGCAAAAACTGTATTAATAATGTTCGCTCTCTAAATTTGCCTGATGTACAACCAATTATCGCTAAACTTGGTAACAAAAAAAACAGGACGGGCGTATTTTGTAACATTTGGCGCTCTTGTTTAAATATGTCCACAGATAATGTCCCTGAACTTGCCTACAGGAGTAAAGGCAACTCGGTTTATACTATGACCTTGAATGTTCAAATTGTTAAAACACTGCATGAAAAACTAAATAGTAATACATCGGGCGGACCTGATCTTCTTCACCCCAGGATACTTAAAAAGCTAAGTAGCAGTATTGCAACCCCGCTGAACTTGATATTTGTTGTTTCCTTCAAAAGGGGAGGACTGGAAATCGGCCAATATAAAGGCTCTTTTTAAAAAAGGCTCCAGGGACAATCCAGGCAATTACCGCCCCATATCGTTATTAATTAAACATGTATTCCTTGTAAACTAACTAATGGAGAAACTCGTAAGAGACAGTATTGTTAACCATATTCATGACTCTTTGTAGACTTTTATCTGACTCAATTTGGATTCAAATCCCTGGGTTCTTGAACACTGCAGCTCCTAGATGTGATGGAAAAATGGACAGAATGGATAGATGACGGTCAAAGTTTCGATTGTATATATTACGATTTTTCCACATATAGTATAAAAGGGAAACTGTTACAGTGGATCAAATCTTTTTTAAATAACAGACAGCAAAGAGAAGTTATTAACTGGACTAATGTATCATCTGGAGTACCCCATGTGGGGCCAATATTATTCTTGATATATATCAATGACATTGAAGACTCTATTAAGTGTATTATACGGTTATTTGCGATGACACAAAGTTATTTAGAAGTATTAACTCATCCTCTGAAATAGAACTATTACAATCCGACAACAACACACTAGAAGAGTGGAGTGATAAGTGGCTACTAAAATTTAACATTGATAATGTTGTGCTCTACATTATGGTTACAATAACGCTAATCTTACCTACCAAATGCATGAAGGTGGTGTGTCAAAAGATATAAGAAACAGTAATACAGAAAAAGATTTGGGTATAACCTTTGATACAGAACTTAAATTTAGAAGTCATGTAAATGACTTTATAAATAAAGGAAACAGAGTTACTGGATTAATTAGGAGATCATTCCTGCATATTACAAGTAAATCCATTGGTAAATTAAATAAAACTATTATACGACCACACCTTGAGTATGGAAACATAATCTGGAGTCCAAGATTTAAGAAGGACATCAAAGCCATTGAAAAGGTCCAAAGAAGGGCTACAAAACTAGTGTATAATATATATAAGAAATATGAGTTATTATACCCCCTTCGGTCGGTCGGAAGCCATATTTTGTCCGGTCTATTTCTTACAAACAACTGTGTGGAATTTAATACAAGTTTACATGAAGCTTCTATACCAAGAGGAGATGTGCATATCCTAAAGGGATTACAATTGCATGATATTTTACAGAGTTATGGCCCTTTTACTAATTAAGTTGTGGTGTAGGTCAAGGTGCTGTTTAGGGGGTATTTATCATATTCAGTGATAGTTCTAGTTGTGATAGGATGAAAGTTTTAAAATTTCCTTCATTGACATATTGAAGATTCCGTGTAGACATGATTCAGGTGTATACACTACTCCATGAAATAGAAGATGTCAATTATAGTCACTACTTTGGTTTAAATGAAAACCCTACTCGTGGACATTCATTGAAGTAAAAGAAAAACTTGTGCAAGAAAGCAATTCGAAAGAACTTCTTCTCTTCGAGAGTTATAAATCCATAGAATGGACTGTCGGAACACATTGTTAATGCACCAACATTAAATACATTCAAAAACCGCCTTGACAAACTCATCGGAGACAAGCAATATACCATTTTTCCTGATAATCTTGTCTAACCAAGAGCGGGATATATAAAGTGGACTCAACTTGCGTCCCCTACCGGATAAGGTAAAGTAAAGTACTAATACTAAGATCTACATTTGCTAACAACTTACTGTAACTTACTGTTCCGAGACCGCTGGAAAGTCTTATGTTTGTAGTATTTTATTAATTGTCATGTAGCAGCGTGGGTTGAATTTAAATGGGTGGTTAATCCAATGTTTCAGTTTGTTTAGTCTACTTTTAAAAGCGTTTATACTTGGTGCCGTTACAACTGTATCTCGGAGTGAATTCCATGGATCCACTATCCTAATGCTAAACGCATTCTTCCTCAGGTCTGTGTTGGGTTGTTGGCCGGATTGCTCTAGCAATTCCGGTCTATAGATTGGCGATGTCCGTCTGTCCGGATGTATGTCTGTCTGTCTGTCATTTTAGTTAAAGTTTCAGGTTGAGACAAAATCTCAGCACTGGAAAGGGTTACAAACTTGAAACTTTGCCTGAAGGTAACCAGTAACAAGTTCTATTGATTTCTATGGTTACTTTGACCTTGACCTTGGTTTGTCGATTTTCAAGGTCAAATTGCCGACAATCCGGCCTTACCGTCTTCAGCGGTTTCTTGTTTTTTAAATAGTTTAGACTATTTCCTCTGGTTTTTGTAAATTTCGATAGCCGTATAAAATCCTCATTCGAAGTTAAATCATATTTATTCAATATTTTGAAGACTTGTATCATGTCGGGTCATGTCTTCTGAATTATAATGATGGGATACCTACATGTAGGTAATTTAGTCCATCAGTGTTGACCATGAATGTGCAAACTGATTTGGGTCTACATTTTTCATTACTCGCATATTGAAATGTATCTCAACCTTCTATATAGATTTGTAAAAAATATTGGTATCTATGGTGATGAAACTAGTTGCAGACATTTAGTGGAATAAGGGTTAAAAAATGGACTTATTAATTCCTGGAATTATTAAACCAGATTATAGTGGCCAGATTATAGACACTGAAATTAAAGAAACCAAATTGTAATAATCACTTAAGTGGATTAAGGGAAAAGGAGGCATGTTTTTTTAGGCTTGAAACAAAAATGCATCATAGCAGTGGTACTAGTGAGTCTAATTTCAAAAGTATTATGACCAGAATCTATTACTGCTAGAGATGTATGCCATTGTATGGATAATGCAAACTGTAGAGAATGCAAATAATGAAAATACAATCAAATTTTGAATAGTTTAGTTTGATCAGAGACATATAAATTAATACAGAGATTTGAATCATCGCGAAATCTCGCATTCTATCGGGGGTACGACGGTTGCGGATCATAATCCATGTCCTGTACGCGCTCATAGCAAGCGTCTAATGACCTCATTAACCCGATATGAACACACTACACTTAGATGATAATAGAATGACGACAAATACATAAAAAATAAACGCGATTTTTTTTGTTAAATCAATGAAATACGAGAAAAAAACCATTGTTATTTGTTTCATTAAAAAGATTAACTAATACAAATATATTACGAATGCTTACTTATTCATGTTGACTGGATTCAAACATTTTTGACAGAGATAATTTAATTGTTTATACCATCTTTGAATTAAGAGAAACTATCATTTGTCCACGGACGTTAGTGTTAGAAATGACTAAAATCATGAAAGGAGTTAAGCTGAAATCACAGCTTGAAATGAGCAGTAAGAATAAAGGGATAATGAAGTTACTTCTACAAGCCTAATCAGCGAGTGGTATCATACTGCAGACACGACTAGTTGATAAATTAGTAACATGACTAACACATCTCGCCGTACCCGCAAGATATTTGCGAGACTTGTTCTTTGTGAAGCCAGAGTATACTATCTCTGTATTTATATGTCTCTGGTTTAATATGAGCTGCATCTAGCAATATGACATCAGTTAACCCTTTCTCACATATATACGCTTTCTGACACCTCTGCAGCGAACGACTTTTGAAAACAAATGATCACATTTTGTCCGGCGTACATCCGGCGTCTGTTGTCTCTAAAGGCTAAATTTTGTATCATATCTTCATGAAAGTTTATCAGAACATTCATCTCCATCAAATCTTGGACAAGTTGGAAACTGGGCCATATGAGGTCAAAAATTAGGTCATTATGTCAAATTGAAGGAAAACCTTAACACTCTCGAGGCCATATTTTTAATTTGAGCATTTTGAAATTTTATCAGAATGCTTGTCTTGATGATATGTAGGTCAAGTTCGAATTTGGGTCATGTCTGTTCAAAAACTAGGTCACTAGGCCAAATTGAAGGAAAATCTTGTTAACACTGCAGAAGCTACTTTTTTTGCTTCAGCAGCTTAAACTTTGGTCATAATGTTTGTCTTGATGATATGTAGGTCAAGTTCGAATTTGGGTCATGTTTGTTCAAAAACTAGGTCACTAGGCCAAATTGAAGGAAAATCTTGTTAACACTGCAGAAACCACATTTTTTGCTTTGAACAGCAGCTTAAACTTAGGTCAGAATGTTTATCTAAATGACATCTAGGCCAAGTTCGAATATGAGTCATGTCGGGTCAAAAACTAGGTCACTAGGTCAAATTGAAGGAAAATCTTGTTAACACTCAGGAGTTTGCATTTTTTGCTTCAGCAGCTTGAAATTTTATCCGAATGTCTGTCTGTATAATATCTAGGTCAAGTTCAAATATTGGTCATATTGGGTCAGAAACTAGGTTGTTAAGCCAAATTAAAGGAAAATCTTGTTAACACTCTGGAGGCAGCATTTTTAACTTGGGCATGTTGAGACTTGGTTAATAAAAGGTGCAAGGTTAATTATGGATTAATCCTGGGTTAGGACGGATATGCATCCCCAGACTCCTCATAAAGCCCCCTGTCTACGGACAACAGCTGGAGCTTTTCTGCAAACAATAACCCGTAAACAAAGGATCAGGTGGGGGCGGGAAATAGTACCCCACTGGACAGGTTCAAGAGGGAAGAGGGAAGTGGGGATTTTTCTCTCACAGATGTGTCCAAAATGGACATGCCCTTGAGGGAGGAAGTCTCGCTCCCCTTACAATAGACAAACATTACACGGGATACGGGAACACAAATAGATACAAATTGCAATGCATCCAAAGAATCTCAGACATTTCCATTCAAAGTGAATATGTAATTTAGAAGAAAAATAAGAACTATTATCCTGGAACAGCTATCTCGGGTTAAAGCTGAGGTGGCTGAAGACAGGGCAAAAGACGGCTTGGCTCTTTCAATATCTCTAGCGTTAAATCAAAAGTCTTAAATATATGCTCAGAACAAAACCAATTCTTAGCAAAAAATAACTGAGCCATCCCCATCCCGCATCCCGATAGCACGTTCTCTAGCACAACGGGCCTCGCCTTCACCTGTGGCAACACTGGCTCCTTTTAAAAGTTGTTTAAACTTTCTGAATGCACGGTTGTAGAATCACGGCTGATAAAATCCCCACTCAAAACTAAGGGTGGGAAGAGGCGCTCCGGCCAGGGCTCACCAGACAAATTTTAAGATATGAATTCAATATGGACAGGAATCTAAAAATCCTTAACCTCAATGTTGGTGGGCTGTCAGTCCACAAACATACTAAGATAAAACACTTTTTTGACACAAATCAAATTGACATACTCTGTATTCAGGAATCTAAACTCAAGATTAATACCTTGAAAAACATTCCTGGATATAGAGCCGAGTACACATACTTAGAAACTCAGAATAACACTTCACAAATGGGGTCAATTACAAAAATATCACGATAGACAATGTAAGGGATCAAAAAGGGGCTACTATTCTAGAACTTCAAAAATTTGAAATATTCTTTGGCAAGTCTCCATTCACTCTATTGTAACTTATACTCAAGGGGGTGCGACCTCAAAACTTTAGGACATTTAAACAAGCATATCATAAATACAGAATTTGTGTTAAGTGGTGATTTTAACGGACATAATTATATCTGGGGATCTTCAAAAACTGACAGCCATGGGCGTGCAGTCGAGGTTTGAGTCACAAACCACGGACTTGTGCTGCACAACGATGGCTCGTCCACCAGGGTTGATCTAGGCCGTGGTACCTTCACGAGCATTGATCTAACTGTCACAAGTCCGAAACTTGCCATCGAGATAGGTTGGTAAGTTATTGACGACACTTGGGGTTCAGACCATTTCCCAATCTTAATAATATCAATGACAATATCAAATAAAAAATTTAAAAATGCAGAAGATGGGTTCAATTTCGAAAAAGCAGATTGGGAAATCTACAAGAGTGAAAGCGAAGAGATCTCCCTTATAGATCATCCAAATATAAATATATTTAACAAATCAATTACAGAAAAATTCCTGTCCATAGCTAGAGGCTCAATCCATGTTTTTAAACCTTGTAAACAAAATAAAAAAAATGTACCATGGTGGAACGAAATTTGTGAAAAGGCATTCAAGGTGAGAAAACATGCAATTTATTCTTTGAAAAAAATCACCTAGTAAAGTCAATCTGGTCAAACTAAAAGAAGCAACAGCCCACTGCAAAAGGTCATTTTAGAAAATAAAACTAAAAACTGGGCTGACTTCTGTGAATCACGCATAATAAACATCATTCACACCAATCCCTGTTTTAAACAGCAAAACAGAAGTTTCGATTACCCCCCTTGACAAGGCAAATTCCCTTGTCTCTCACTACTCAAAAGTATCAAGTGATGAGAACCTAGACCCATCAGTTTTGGCCCATCAAAAGAAATTTGAACAAGATCATCAAGAGTTCATAGACTCGCCGCCTTTAGAAAATGAAAACTTGACCCTTAACACCGAACTAAAAGATTGTATTAGTAGCAGAAAAAACTCCGCCACGTGCATACCAAATGTTTAAACATATGTCTGAGACAGCTTTAAAAATATGGCTAAATTTCTTCAATAAGGTATGAGGTGAAGGCGAGTTTCCGGAGGATTGGAAGCTAGCCTGCGTGATTCCCCTGCATAAAAAAATGGAAAAGACAAAAATGAACCCAAATCATATAGACCTATAAGCCTAACTTTACTTTTTCCTTCAAAGGCCCTCCAGCTTCTAAGTTTATGGCATTGGAGTGTTTCATTTTGGACTGTCAGATGACAGACAAGATATAGGTGTCATCTGAAACAGTTTTTGTTAATTTTTTATTTTCCGGAATTCAGTGCAATTTTCCTTTTTTAGCTCGACTTTTGAAAAAAACGAGACCTATTGTCATGACCCTGGCGTCGTCGACTCGTCGGCGGCGGCGTGGTCGTCCGGTTAAGGTTTTTTGTTCAGCTCAGCTTTTTTTCTGTTTTCTAACAAACTACTACTGTTAAAGTCACTAAACTTCATAAACATAATCATAATATGTTAAATAATAAAAGTATATAGCTGGAAATCTTTATTTGTTTCACTTAAAACTTCAAAACGTAAGGTTACGGTTTTTTGTTTAGCTCAGGTTTTTGACAATTTTTTACTCATGATTTTTCATATCTTAAAAACTTTTCTTTTTTTTTGCATGAAACTTCACAAACTTGCTGAGTGTCTTAAGTTGACCTTATATAACAAGTTTCATAACTCTGTAAATAGTATTGACAAAATTATCTCCCCATTTCGATTTAGAAAATCTACTTTAAAAAAATATTCTCCCTATCAGTTGAGCGTCTGTGCCGTACGCGGTGCTCTTGTTTAGCTTTAAACATCATCTCCTCCTTAACCACAGGAATGTTCCTTTGGTGGCCTTCTTTCAAAATTGTTGAAAGATTTAAATTCCCACGGCAACAAAAAAGGGGAAATTAACTAAAACTTAAAAAATCGTCTTGTCTAAAAGTAGAAGACCCAGGCCTTTGATATTTGGTATGTAGCTTCATCTAGTGGACCTCTACCAAGATTGTTCAAATTATAGCCCTGGGGTAAAAAATGACCCCTCCCCGAGGGTCACTTGTTTTTCATAGACTCATATAGGGGAAAGAACACTGAAAACTTTTTAAGTTTGGTAACATCAGGTGAGCGATATAGGACCATCATGGTCCTCTTGTATCATAAATGTTTTAACCACACTGTGCTATACAAACTGTATCAAATATAGCTACCTCGCTACGGGGCCAACGATTGACAGGCCACAAAATAATTTGATCTTGCTTGGTTTCCGAGGCACAATCATATCTGATAGTGTGTCAGAGATCGAGCTTGATAAAAAAAATGGATTGAATATCATCCAATCAGAGGCTCTGTTGCAAAAGTATGTTTGGTAGTGTTTTATTCTACTAAAATATTTTTTAGTGAAGAAATAGTGGTTTTTGTCACAATGATGTTTTTAGATAACTTGTCACATAGTGACAAGGTAAGCTCTTGTTTCTTGTGAACACGATAAAGTCATCATTTATTACCCGATGTTTACTAAACCTATTCAGTAGCTAGATATACATGAGAGCTCGGTTCTTTTTGAAAGCCAGATCCGTCCATGCATAACAGGATTATGGCCCTTTAAAATTGGCAAAATTGTTATAATTGACTTTGTGAACACGATAAAAACTTCATTTATTTGTCACATGTCCTTTACATTAGCAATATTGACACATTGTTGGATGATGCAGATATTGAAAACAGAAATTCTACCTTTACATTCGCTCCTGGAGAAGGTCAACGACCTCTCAGTATTTTTTAAGATAAAGATTCAGAATGTTGATTGGTCGAAAACATGGCTGCCAGGGGGCGAGGCTGTTTTGCCTTATATGGCTTGGGTGAAAACTTAAAAGATCTTCTCCTCCGAAAGTGTTTGGCCGGTTTTCAAATAATTTTGTAGAAATATTCCTAGGGTGACCCTCTATCAGATTCCTTCAAGCTATGCTGATTGGTCGAAAACTATGGCCGCCGAGGGCGGGGCTTATACGGCTAAAGTGAAAAAAACAAAATATCAGGTGAGCGATATAGGGCCATCATGGCCCTCTTGTTTTAGTTTTATGAAAAAATGACAAAAAAAATATATGGCATTAAAATGTCCCCATTCATATGGGTTAAAGGGTAAAACAAGTACCTGTACAACGGGACCTGTGATTGGCTGGACGCTAAATTTGGTCAACTCGTCTTTCGCAGTAGATTCATTCGTGAAGGTCGAGATTGTCAGAAAAGCAGATTGAAATTTAGCCACTCAGTTGTGTTAGGCAGTGCTTTTTTTGCACTCTATTATTTTATTTTCGTTTCATCAATTGCTTTTTACTCACAAACACTTATATACCTACACACAACAATAAAAACAGAAAGTGGGAGATGTAATAATGAAAATAAGTCAAATAATATTAAAATTTAATATTATATACAAAAATAAATAATTGAAAAAACAAAATATGGTCTACCCCTAAAATAAAAAATAGTTAGAGAGAGAAAACAATAGCTGCTCGCCAAATGGCTTTATGCCAAAAGGCGATGATAAAAGAAACCAAACCATCATCATCCCTTTATCAGAATGTTTGTCTTGATGATATGTAGGTCAATTTTGAATATGGGTCATGTTGGGTCAAAAAGTAGGTTACTAGGTCAAATTGAAGGAACATCTTGTAAACACTCTAGATGATGCAATTTTTGCTTCAGCAGTTTGGAATTTTGTCAGCATGTTTGTCTTGATGATATCTAGTCCATGTTCGAATATGGGTCATAATTAGGTAAAAGAAAATTATAGGCCAAATGAAGGAAAATCTTGTTAACACTGGAGTTTCATTTGAATCTTTGTCAGAATAATAATTAATTGCCTTCATGTGTTTTGCACTAGAAATCACATTGCATAGTTCAGGTGAGCGATCTAGGGCCATCATGGCCCTCTTGTTTCAGTATATATATAACTTCATTTATAGAGATTTATCATGTTTCTGCCATGATGATTTCAAAGTTGTCTGCTATTTATATGCTATATGTGGGAAAGGGTTAATGACAACTTGACATAAAACTAGTCAGTAGTGGAGCTTTCATTTTATTGTCAGACGTGGATTTAGGTTTGTATAGCATACATGTTGATGATGAAGACTCATGAGGCCTTGCCTAAATGTTCACTTTAAGCAGATGCATTAACCCTTTTCCGATATACAGACGCTTTCGGACGCTTCTGAGGCAGACGACTTTTGAAGACGTTTTGAATTTTATTCAACAATTTTTCCTTCATTTATAGAAAATGTCCCTACTTTTGCTAAGATGTTTTCAAAGGTGTCTGCTGCAGATGTACTGTATGTGCCAAGGAAAGCTTTATGATGCCAAATCCATAGACACAGCTCATATCTGTATTATCTAAGTGTTTGTTTTGGCTTTCCTTTTCAGCATTGCTGAATTTCCTTCATGAATTTTTTGCACCCTCGAGTATTGGTAAGATAGTAGCACAAGCTACACAGAATGGTGAAATACTTGCCTCCAATCCATTCTTTGATGAAGCTAAAATGAAACCAAGTTCTTTCCCCACCATTCTTGCTGCTCTGAAGAAGATCAGTCAACCTGAAATTTTGACAACAATTCTTCAAGTAGTTATGTAAGTAGCATTGCTCTAGATAAGGGGGCATTTTCATTCTTCTAAAAAACCGTATTGGACCTGCTAACCCTATGATGTCTGTACTCAAAAGAATCAATATTTTTGAGTACCCACATCATAGGTGTTTTTTAAATTAAAACAAGAGACATTGTGGGGAAAAGAGCTGTTTACCCCTCCTTATCTGGGCCTCCTGTAATTGCATTCTTTTTTAGCACACTGGCCAACAACCGGCTTATAGGATGGCTTAGTTCTTGTCATCTATCTATCTGTCTTTGAATCTTTCCTTGATATAGACAGTGTTGGAAGAGGACAAATGTTCATAATAATTTTAAAATATCTCCATTCAGGAAATATTTTCAAATTTGTATGAAAATTAACTTTTGATTTTCCAGATATTTTACAATTTCCCACAATGTTTTCAAAAGTTAATGTTAAGTTTTGAGATCGCTTTGAAAAATGTAACACTTTTTCATCATAATTTTAAAGATAAATTGCATTTTCTAGTGTACGGGACATAGCTCTTAAACAAAGTTTACATGAATTATTGCCTTTCTTTGACTCTGAAATGTTTTTTTCTTGCAGAAGTTACACCATTAATAAGACGAGGAATTAAATTTTTCCGTTTTAAAACAATGACATTGAATTTTTCAGCAAAGAATTAAAACCTGAAAGACATGAATACATTTTCCAAAGCTCCGTGAAGCAGCAAATAAGCTTCAAGTAAATGTTGAGAAAGAAATTAGTGTTGCTTTAAACGGACCTACATCTCAAGGTATATGCAAGTATAACCCTTTCACTTATAAAACAGACATTTGTTAACTCTGCAACAGATACATTTTGATTTTTATTTAGAATGGTGAAATCACTCATGTTGTCAAACATAACATTATATTATTTATTTCCCCCTTTTCAATGAATGCATTGTTATGAGCAATTTATCCTCTTGCAACAATGTTTTCAAAAAGCGTCTGCTGCAGAGGCATCAAAAAGGTGTTGTATGAGGGAAAGAGTGAAAATGTTTAATTTGCACCACATCATTCTAATTTTTTTTATTTCTTGTAAACGCGATAAAGTCTTCATTTATTATCCGATGTTTACCAAACTTATACAGTAGCTAGATATACATAGAGCTCGGTTCCTTTGAAAACCAAAAATTGTTATAATTGCATAATTTAGGTGAGCGAACTAGGCCATCATGGCCCTCTTGTTTCTGTATAAGACGCTAATTGGATGTTCTGGTATAGTTGAGTCTGAATATATTTCTGACAATTTTATATTGCATTTTGTTCTTTACTCGTATTGATAATATCTATAATATTTTGATAATTGTGCCATTTTAGCTAAATGGGGTTGCTGCATACAGTCATGTATGTGATTCTAGTAAAGTCTATGCATGCGAGTATACAGTCCTAAGTAGCCTTTACTGCCTGCATGCGCTTAATCCTTTCCCACTTCGGATCAGTAAGCAGCAGACAATTTTTGAAAACATTGTGATAAGAGAAGAGCCATTATCAACGGATGGGACTTCAATTTATAACTAGCGATAGGGACATCTGTTAATAATGAGGAAGCCGGTGAGTCTGTGATTATAACTTTGGCACAGGTTGGATGGAATATCTTCTGACAAAAAAACACTATACTTGTAGTCCCGTGGGTATTTCTGCCATATTCGTTTAATTTATCCTGTTTTGGAGATGCAGCAACATCCCTTATCACTTGACACATGTATGTGTATCTTTGAAGGAGACTATGCTGTGTCCTTTGCTGGTCAAGCCTATGATGTACAGTCAAACGTTGCATCGCCAATTAGCCCTCGAGCAGAAGTCCCAGTGCAGAATGACCCTAACCCACCAGTTGAGAGAGCTGTATCTTCGGAAAATAATGTACCAGGTAGGTGAATTAAATTACAGTCAAACCTGTCTTTTAAGACCACCCATGGGAAGAGATTAATCTGGTATTTGTTCACAGGTTGTCTATAATTACAGGGTTGTTTATGCAGAAAATGATTAATCAGGAAATTAAAAGTGTGGTTGTTATAGACAGGGAAATGCTAAACAAAGGTGGTCTTTGGCACAGGTTTGACTGTTTATTTCAATTATTTTGCACAAATGTTCCCTGGGGCACCCTTTACCAAGATTGTTCAAATATTTCCCATCTGTTGAAAAACAAGGCCGCCAGGGGTCGGAGCTTGTTTTCCTTATATGTGCATTGTTAAAAATTTAAAAATCTTCTTGTCCAAAAGTACTGGCCCGATTTGAAAATTATTTTGCACAAATGTTCCTTGGGGCACCCTTTACCAAGACTGTTCAAATATTTCCGATCCGTTGAAAAAAATGATCGCCAGGGGGCGGAGCTTGTTTTCCTTATATGTGCATTGTTAAAATTTTAAAAATCTTCTTGTCAAAAAGTATTAGCCCGATTTGAAAATTAGTTTGCATAAATGTTCCTTGGGGCACCCTCTACCAAGATTGTTCAAATATGACTGTCCATTCCCTGCAGTTTACATTCGCAGACAAATGATCAGGTGATCGATGTAGGGCCATCTTGGCCCTCTTGTTTACTAAGAAATTCTTCTGAATGAGGGAAAGGTTGAAATTTTCAATTTGCATCACATTCTTCTAAGTTTGTTTTTAGGTGAGTTATTGTGATCGCCCTGTTTCTGGTGTACATCATGCTTCAACATCTTCTTCCCTTTAACCTGTGAGTCAATTGGGATGAAACTTCATAGAAAGCATCCTCTCAATGTCCTCACCAAAATTCCTTCAAATATGTCTACAATTATAGAAATTTTGCTGCAGATTTTTTGTATGAGGGAAAGGGTTAATCAATCATATGGGTTATGTCTACCAATAGGGAAGACACTGGTGACTATTTGTTTTCTTACCCCTGTTGCTTGATTGCTTGGTGGGGTGGTGTTCTCAATAAGAAGGGAAGCCAGCCTTCACTATCTGCTTGCATGTAGTGTACAGTCCGACCTGTGTTTAAAGACCAACCATGGGAAGAGAACAATCTGGTCTTTGTTCACAGGTTGTCTTTAATTACAGGGTCATTTATGCAGAAAATGAGTAATTGTTAATTAAAAGTGTGGTTTGCTATAGACAACAGGGAATTGCTAAAAAAAAAGG